>JANHFT010007168.1:122114-148423 GCA_032467955.1 Pseudoxenodon macrops | reverse complement strand
CCAGCAGGACATTGCTAAAGTGAGTTTCTGTCTTTTGATCCCCCAGTCACATGACCACACTAAGCCACGCCCACAAACCACGCCCACAGAACCGGTAGGAAAAATTTTACATTTCACCCCTGCCCCACTTCCATGATATTATGTAACATAATTGTTTTCATTCTTTTCTAATGACTCCACAATCTCTTCTAGGTTTCAGAACATCTTTCCTTAGATCCAATTTCCATTTCATTTTTCAGGAGACTGATCTATCTCTTAATACGTTTTCATTCAAAACTTCTACTTTCAGCACTTCTTTCTTTCTGCTAGTTTTACTGTCATTCGTGTTTCTTTTATTTCTTTGCCTTTTTTTCTTAGAAACATTTTTCCATATCCCACTCTTGTCATTGCCAAAACTGTTCAGTCCTACTTCAGAAACTCTTTCCACCCTTATATCCTTCTCAAATTCGCTCAGTTTTTCAACTTAAACCATGAAATCCATCCTGCTTTTAGATTTACATTCATTTCTCTACCATGCACAAAATATTTATGAATATGCTTGTGTTTGAAACAATGCATTCAAAACAAATAGATCTTTTTTTCTAAGCAGATGTTCTCACCCTGTAATTTCCTTGGTTTCCAAATGACCTAGGCACTTTTTCCTGTACTTTCTCATCTCGTTCCCACTCATCCATTTATGTCACCTAACTAAATTGTTTTTCTTCCTTGATTGCACTCATTTAGAAGGTTGAACATTTTTCCAAAACTCATCTCACTTCCATTATCATCAGTCTATGAATTACCTTCAAACATATTTATAACAATCTAAATGGTGCCATTATAAACTTTCTGACATATATAGTAACTCATTCAAACCCATTTATTCATAACAAAACCTACTCCTTCACTTCCCTGCATGTATTCATCAACTTAGCTACACAAGATGACCACATTCATTTATATCTATTACATCTTTCCCTTTCTCTGTTTTAAGACATGCAATGTATATATTTTTCTTTCTTTCTGTTTATTCATTTATTCATGCTCTTTACCATTTACTCTTTTTAAATTCCAAGCCACAATCTTCTACATATGATGGGCATCACCAGTTGGTTAATAGATATTGATCTCAATCACTTACCAGGTATTTATTTGGTCAGCTGAGGGTTTCACATAAAGTTTTTTATAATGTAGAAAAAGAACAGATTAGGTTACTAGCCTTAATCTTATTTGTGCTATATGCAGAATTCCCTGCTGCTGATCAGGATGCTATCAGTCAGTTTTGACTAATACCGGTATACAGCAAATACAATCAAGGGCCAATTTAATCCCAAGCACGCTCACGCTCATGCAAGCTGGAACTATAGATTAGTGATTCTCAACTTTGGTAATTTTAAGATGTGAGGACTTCAACACCCAGAACTCCCCAGCCAGCATAATCTAAACATTTCTAGCAAGCCAATATATTGCCCCTCCACCTACCAGCACAGAGGTATATAGATACATAAACAAGATGCTGCAAAATAATCCTCCACTATTATATGTGCCTCAAATTGACATCCTTCCCAATCATATTTTAAATTATTCATATGCAGGAAAATGGAGCTGTTTTTACATTCTCATAGCCTGAGACAGTGGTTTTATCCTCCTGACCAACGAATTGGAACACTCAAGGATGTCACAAGATTCCTTTTCCCCTCTTTAGTTAGTTTAAACAAAAGCAGTGTTTGAAAAGCCCTGAGAAACATAAGGGGATTGATATTTAATTTTGTCTTTGACTTTGAAACTTTGAAACTCTGTACAGTACATTCTTCCTTGTAACTAATATAAACTTTTTTTTCTACCTAAGCACCATGAGAAGTCTAGTTTAATCCATGTATTAAAGTAGTGGGATGGAAACCATATGTCATTTACACACTATTTCAGCCTTTTCCTTCAGCTCCACCCCAAAAGTGCTGGCAAGGTGACTAAGCCAAACAACAATCAAATTTTTATTTCAAGAAAATGAATCTCTAGATCTAGTTTGACAGTCAGGATATCATCCTAAATTAGTTTCTGTTTTTTATATATGTAAAGCCAAGCTCACATCAGCCTCACCTCAGAAGCCTGAAAAGGCCTTGCTATTCTGGCTATTGCTCAAACAAAGTCTACACAACTGATCGTCACTCACAAAGCTAGACATGAATTTAGAGAGATCGCAGCAGAGCAACTTCCCCACAGCCCAAATCCATTGCAGGTTCTGCTATTCTAATGGGCAACATTAGACCATAGTATGACCATAATAGACTCCCAAATTTATGTTGCTAAGTGAGACATCTGTTAAGTGATTTTTGTACATTTTACAACATTTCTTGTCAAAGTTGTTAAGTGAATCACTGGAGATGTTAAGTTAGTAACAAGTTTGTAGCTAACTACAAGTTAGAAGTTAAGTGAATCTCTCTTCCCCATTGACTTTGCTTGTCAGAAGGTTGCAAAAGGGGATCACATGACCCCAGGACACTGCATCTCATACATACATGCCAGTTGCCAAGCATCCAAACTTAGATCACGTGATCCATGAGGATGTTGCAATGGTCATGAGTGTGAAAAATTATCATTTTTCGCACTTTTTCCAGTGCCATTGTAACTTTGAATGGTCATTAAATGAAAGGTTGTAAAGCAAGGATTATCTGTACTTGAATACTAGCTGAGCCCTTCTGAGTACGGACATCTCAGGAAGGATTTTTCTCCAAGAAACCTATTGTCCACGTTTCCAGTAGGCATGACTTCATTCATACATCTTTGTTAAATTTTTCACAGCTGCCCTGTACTTTTCCTGGATCTTGGATTTGAGGGAAGGCTTGAGGATATTTCCTGTTTTATCCAGTCCCCAATTTGCTTCTTCTATTGTCATAATTGGAACAGTCTAACTTGGTAAAAATATATTGCTGAAAGATAATAGCATCCTGTCAACTAGGAGTAAAACACGCTGAAATTAGTGTATTCAGTATGTGATATATGAGCACAAAAGGTCACTTTGCTTCCATTTCATTCTTCTAGAAGATTGTTCTGTACTCTTAGTTTGTGTTCATATGACTCATTCAGCTACATGCTTCAGTTAGCAAATGTGCATGTATTACCTCCAATATATGTTATGTTATTCCTGAGGTTATAGATGTACTGTGTTGATCTATCATACAATAGATAGGACGTATGTGTGTTGTAAACCCAAAACTGGCAGACATTTAGATTATGAATAACTTTCACCTCCCAGCAGTCCACACTTAACAACAATGCCAATTTTAAGGATATACAGCATTGGATACAATTTTGGGAACTGAACAAGGTGGAGCATAGAGTGAATACTTAACTACTGACAAAAGGAAGGACATTACATTCTTATTCATGCAGATTTGATTTTGCTTTTTTTGTCCTTTATGTGATTGTAGGAGATGTCAGATCTGCTTGGGGTGTGTGTGTGTGCTCACAAATGTAAAAATAATATAGAAACCTAGTCATCGGAATATTGTCTTAAAACAGCAAGACAACTGTATTATTTTTTCTTCTTTTCTTTTATACTGATTAATTCAGTAGCAAATTGTCCTTTAAAATATCTTCAGAACTGATAATGCATTCTAGCCTTTATAAAACGTCTACAGTTAAATATAGCAGTGAGCCACCAAATACTGAACCCTAAATAAATGTGATTTATGAAAGTTTTTTTTAATGGTTTAATTTGTTCTGTATATAATTATTTCAGTAGATATTAAGCATATTTGAAGATCAGGGTATTTTTTCCCCACTTGACTATACTAATTCTTTGTTAGCTTAAATGTGTCACATAGGATATAAAAATATGGACCCAATCAGTATTTAGGAGTGATGGGTGATACAAATTAGAGCCCCAAATGGGAAGTTAATTAGCTCCGGAATCACTATGGCTTCACCTGTAACTCTGTCTGGAATTCAGCCCAATATTTAACATGCCTGAACAGCCTCAATGAACAAGTGAATAATCATTTCTATAAGTTCATCTTTTTACTTCTCTATGGCTCTCTGCATCAGTCCATTAAGCCAAAGTGCCACATTTGATTTGTGATATGCTATTATGCCTCTCGCTCTAGTTTTCATCAATTCATGCAGTTTTCTGTCTTCAATTTAATTGCAGAGAACCTCCCCCCCCTCCTGTCACACACACACACACCCCGACCCTACTAAGCTATAGATTTGTTATTGGGTTTTAGTGACATAATACTAATTGTTTCTTTGTACCATATATGAGAATCCATAATAAAACAGAGTTCAGTGAGGCTTCTAACAGCAACCTGGACATCTGTACAGAGAAAATAGGGTATTATATCCTGGTTTAATTTGCTCAGTATCAATAATTCAAACAATATATAGCTGAGTTTGAACAAATGAGAAGCTGAGTTTAGTAATAAGACATATGAGTTACATGCAAAATCAGGCACTGGGATCAACAAATAAGAAACACTGAGTTGGATAGACATGACAATCGTAATAGACAAGCCTCAAATCTAGATAAATTAGCATTACCTAGAATATATGATCACCATTTGTGGCCATCACTGCTGGCTTCTGACAAGCAAAGTCAATGGGGAAGCTGGCAGAGGTTTGCAAATGGTGATCATGTGACCACAGGACATTGCAATTGTCATAATTGCAAACTGGTTGCCAAGTACCCAGATCCTGATTATGTGCCTAAGGGGACCTCATAACACAGTCACAGCTATGAGAACTGAATGTAAGTCTCTTTCAACATCATCATAACTTTGAACTTTGAACATAACCTGTACTCTTTGTCCTAATCTTGGTTTCAACAGAGAACAGGTAATTCCCTTAGCAAAGTACAACTGGTGTCTGAAAGAATGTTTGTATCTACCTGATACGCTCCTTCTCGTAGGGTTGAGGTAGCCTCCAGACCCTCCCTTAGTTGCGTAGGTCTTCTGTTACTCCTTGGTTTCTTTCCTTTTTCCTTGTTCTTCTGTCACTAAACTCTGTTGCACTATCTTACTGAAGGTTCTGGGCAACGCGTAGAGTCTCTTCAGTTATTCGTTTTAATCTGGGTCTGCCTAGCAACAGGGGCGGACTTTTAACTAAGACTCAGTCCAATCAGGAGCCAGGACGAAGTTATCCCATGGCTGGAGGCTACCTCAACATTACTACGGAGAACCAGTGTTGCTATTTTCTATTTTTGTTGTAACTGATAATTTAGACCTCACTTTCATTTACAGTATACGCCTCTCTCTGTTCTTGCAAAAAGTAGTATTCAGAACTGTATACAGAATGCAGAAACAATGTAATAGAGTATTAAAAGTGTGCATCATAATTAATATTTCAATTCTATTTTTAGCTTTTAAAGAAAACAGTAGCAATTTAACGATAGAAATGTTTTATTCCACAGCAAAGCAGCACTACTGTGTCCAACATCACCACTTACAATATAAATATAATCAGAAAAACATTAAGGATAAACCACAGATGCACAGCACACCTTCATTGTCAGAAGCTCACAAAATGCCTCCCCCAGAAAAACAGGATCTAGCCTCTTAACTCTTAACAAAACAGAAAAAAGGAAGTTCCCTTCAGCCTTACTCTTTTTTCAATTAAAGATATGCTCTTCATAATGGATTGCCCCTAATCCTGGGGGTGGAAGGGCAAAAGGCTTGGTAATCAGTTGAGAAAGTGCCTAAAGTTGATAATAGAACTATCTGTTCACCAGAGTTCTCTTTCAACCTCTAAAAATATAGAGGGGAAGACTTTGAGCAAGTCCCTAAGGCATGACCTGCTAGCAACAATTACCATCTATGTTAGCCTTTGGTAAAATATCTTTCCGCCAGTAGTTACAAAATTGAGCAGGAAGACTTTTTATTGAGCTACAGAGGAAGAATTTGGTTGCTCTAGCAACATACTTTTATTTCAATTGTTCCTGAAACAGAACCTCAAGGTATGTTTAGGGCCTATCTGAGAGTTGCAAAACCTTTTAGGAAAAAGAAATTGTCTTCATTCCCTCAACCTTTTGTGGCATCAGCAGCAAAATAGATGTTACAGGAGCAATGGGTACATCACTGCAAGAATTCAATGACCACATTGAGTCAAATCTCTGTGTTGTTCCTAGGAATTGGAAACAGCTTGATGGTTCATAATGAATCAATCAACCACTTATGGACTATGATATTCTGCAAATGTTGAGCGTTCAATATTTGCACAAGGTCTTTTTATATGGAAGAAGTGATTGGGCTAAAAGTTGGGAATAAGGAGAAAAGATATATCGTATAAGAAAATAACTATATTTGCTCTGAGTTGAAAGGATAGGTTAATAGTCTTTTTTTCCTCCAAGAACAATAAAGCCTAAAATTTTTGCTGTGATGTAGAGAACCTTCTCACAAAGGCCACCAGGCTCAATCACCCCATGGAAAAGAAACTATGAAGATTGGCCAGCTTTATTCACGATGGCTGTGAACAATTGGGCTGGGTGATATTGTTCACTCCTTACAGACGGTTCAGGATAAATTCTTCTTCTCTTCAGAAAAAAAAAGAGAAAATTGCCTGGAGGAGGTTGGTGTCTTCTGGGCCTTCTTGAGCAGCTTCTTTCCATCACAGCTGACTATCAAAGAACTGATGCCAAGTCACCTCCTTCTCCTTCTCTTCCCACCTCCACTCCTCTCCCCTTCCTGCATTGCGTCTTTTTCAGTTTATAAGCTTGAGGGCAAAAACAGCCTGGCTTTTTTATTATTCAGTAAACTATCCTGGGAGCTTCGAAGCTGAAGAATACAGTACAAATGCTTTAGGCAAAAAAGAAAATAGTTACAAATTCATCAACACTTTCTCTTCACCAGGGCCAGTTTTCTATAAAGTTTTAATCATGAATTTTCTTCAGCAGCACCTACAGATGGAACGATCTTCCCACTGAGACTAGGCAGGTGTGCAGCATGGACTACTTCAGCCAAAAATAAAAGATCTCTTTGTCTGCTCAAATATTCTTCTGAGGAACCTACTGCCAGTAATGATTGTGCTGTCATAGCGTACAGAGTTTATTATAAGTGGTAATGTTATTTGGGTAGTTTAACGCTTTACTAAAAGTATGTAAATTATTACATATTTTTATTGCTTATTATATTATTATTATTACTATATTTTGTTATTAGAATTACGGAAGTTCTATCTACATTTTTAAACAAATAAAACAAGTGCTTCCACGTTAACGTCATTAAAAAGTAGCATTGTAAAGAATAACATTTGGCCACCTAAAGGGATTCCCATGCAAACATCCTCACATGAAAATCTTAAAAAGTTTGAGATTTTCTGAAAGAACAAAACATTTCTTCCTACATATCAATTTTTGCTCATCTCTGTGTTGAAAATTTGGGTAGCAAATCTCTTTAACACTAAACAACATTCAATCAACTTGTTTCATTTTAGTTAATAGTTATGACACAATATATCATAATTTGTCACTAATATGTACCAATGACTAAAATGCTAAAACTGTTTTTATAGATAGCAAATATAGCACAGCTACACAATCTGCCAAAATATGTCACATCCCACAGCAATGTTTCATGGAGACTAAAGTCTTGCGCAATAACACCTTACTACATTCAAGCTGAAAGAATGGCTACACAATCTTTCGCTTGCTTTTGATCACACTTTAAATATTAGTGAAGATTATTTCTGCCTTTTCTATTAGAAATAATCATGGATAAACCAAATAAGTAACTTGTATCTGACAACTAAATATTGCTAGACACATCATTTAATGTCATGACAATCTGACTGACATAGCCAAAAAGGAAAAGATAGGCAAAAACTGCAAATTTGGACACTCCCCACCCCGTACCATACACACACATTACTAGAGGGATGGGGGAAGAAATTGTACGGTAAAATACAATGGATCAGTCATACGGTCCCAGCAAGCATTTAATAATATAATTGATAAGCCTTCAAAATATGTAATCCTTCCAAAGCACTACCTTCATTTTTTTTTAAAACCTACTTCAGTAACACTAGGCAAGCACTATGTTTCATATTAATTCTAGGAGAGGATTGAAAACAACTAGAAGTTAACCTTTTGCGACTTCAGAAACAAGATATCCTAAGCACATTGCCTGGTAACTGGAAACATTTTTCTTGGATTTTTGGTCTCATACATATCACGTTCAAAATACTAAAATGACTGCACAAGGTACAGCACTTAATTATCTTTAACAAGTTTCAATTCCAACAAAGTAAAAAGCCCAAACTGATTGAGGCCAAAGGAACTTAATGAGAGAAAAAATATTTATCACAAATATTTTGGATTAAATTTGTAATTATAAACCTATACACATCAAAATGGCATGTTGTAAGAATAAACTGCATTTAATTCAGGCCTTATTAGCATAACAAGATCTCAGATATGGAAACACTTAGAAAGGTGTTGAAAGTGAAAAGAATCATTCTGACCTAATACAAATGCTTACATTTCATTTATAAATGGAATAAGTGTGTGTGTGTGCAGCGCGCAACAGAAGCTTAGGAAAAAGATTGGAGCAAGTTGAAACATTTCAACCTAGCTGCTGCTGTGCAATTCTTTTTTCAAAGGAAAAAGAAACATTTGGTCCATTAGTAACCATTCCACAGAGTATTCTGATTAATCTGAAAAACATAAAACCCAGAGTAATGTATTTGTGAGAATAAATGCATTTGGAGGTCTCTGTGGATTGTCAAGTATATTGTATTTTTAGTATTGCATCACAATTTATCTTTATCAGCAATGAGTTGAAATTACCAGATTCCAATTAATGTGTTTCTTATGTCAAACTGAAGGGAAGTGAAATTGGTGCTACATCAGGAGGTAAAGAGTTTGAAGTAAAGAGAATAAATATTTCACTCATTTACATTATAATCAGAGTTGTTAGATATTTACAGTTGTTTCCTTTTTTCCCTTTCCCCACCCAGGTTCTTTAATTCCAAATTAAAACCACACTTTTAAAAAGAGATTTAAAGAGAAATAAAATTTAAAGAGAAATAAAATATAGTAACCTAACAAGAGTATCTTTCAGAGAAGATAATCAACACACATTCACAAGGACTCATACAATGGTGTGAACAATGGCACATCTTCATTTGGCCACACCACCTTTGACAGCCAGGATAACTATAGATAGTGTGTGTGTGTGTGTATACACCTACATACTGCAGGGGTGGGTTCTAACTTACCTTGCCACTGATTCGCTGCCTCCTGCACTGTGTGGGCGTGCCTCATGGGCGCGTGCATGCGCAGTAGAAAAAAAATTCCCCCAAAAAAGGCTGAAAACAAGATGGTGATACATGCACAGTGCTGGAAACTCAGCTTCTGCGCATGCGCAGAAGAAAAAAACCCACAATTTTTTTAAAAAAAGGTGGTGGCATCCACAGACCAGAACCAGCTCCGTGACATCACCAGCGGCTTATTACCTACTTGGTAGAACCAGTCCGAACCAGTAGGAACCCACCTCTGACATACAGTATATATGCATTCAATTGATCACATAATTCCAAGAAGTCTGCCTATGTTTCAGTATCCATGGGATGTTCCCATAGCTGTAGGACATAGGCACATAGTATTTCCCTATTGCTTTGGCACTAGCTATAGCTTTCATAATAACAAAGTAAGTATGAATGAAAACTGGTCAGATGTGTTTTTTTGCCTCTTCAGCTACCATGGTGTTAACAGTGTGAAAACAGTGATATTTCCCCATATGTTTACAACATATGGTCTTTGTTGCTGAATATGCAACAGAAAATAGTGAAGAACAGAACCAAGAGTTAAAATCTCCTCCCTCTTCACCAGTATTGATTTGCTTCCTTTTAGACAGTCATCAACATTTGTATCAGCCTTGCAAAACTGATGATTTTGCATTTCAAGAAAACAAACATTCACCTTATCATATGAATGCTTCGTATCTTTTACAAGAAGTCAACACATTGATCAGTTTCCTATATCATATGCAGAGAAATTCAATATATTCTCTCTTCATCAACCTGTTTCATTATTTTTTTAAAGGAGAAGCAATCTGATGCTACTCTATCACCACATTTCAGCTCAAAGCTCTTCTTGCAGTTTAAATAAATAAGCACAAAGGACTTCTAGAAGGGAAAAAATGGTTTATACAAATTTGATATGTTTATTATATACTTGATTTATAGCTTTGTTCTGATAATATCTAGGCGCTAATGTTCATGGTGTTTTACGAGGTAAAATAGCTACATCCAGAAGTCTTGTCTTATTTGCAATGATGCTAGATCAGATGAGATTTCTGTTGTAACAATGGAAGGAACTGTTAGCAACACCCTAAAATAAAGGACATTTCTGGACTCATACATAGGGTCCTGAACAAGGGTTAAAAATATTCCTTATTTTCAAAACAGGCCACACAGATTATATCAGAAAAAGCTATACACTTGCCAGACAGATTATTGTATCCTATTTCAGAACAACCAAAAGAAGACAGAAAACATGTAGTAAGTGTAGCTTTTAGAACCAGATTGCACTATATTAATAGTCTTTTTATATAGAGGTTATATTTAATGCAACATTTTTATTCATTATTTCAGTTAGGAAGTAGAAGGAGTGCTTATCTAATTTACACATGACACAATATTGAGTGAGGTTTTTCATTAGCCAGGAGACAGAAATAATTTCCCACTATTAAGCAACATAATCTCAGGGAAAAAACATTCTAGAAAGCAGGAATTGCATTTGGGTAGGTGTGCTTTC
Source organism: Pseudoxenodon macrops (assembly GCA_032467955.1). Classification (NCBI taxonomy): domain Eukaryota; kingdom Metazoa; phylum Chordata; class Lepidosauria; order Squamata; family Pseudoxenodontidae; genus Pseudoxenodon; species Pseudoxenodon macrops. The sequence goes on along the minus strand of JANHFT010007168.1, from coordinate 137,700 downwards.
TGGCTCCTGGAAGATGACATTCTTTAAGTGATAGGACCTGGAACATATCTCTCTGGTGGACTATGCAGAAACTATTGAAGATAGCTGATCCCTCAGATGGCCAATGTCTTGGAAAGACTTTAAAGGGACAATGAGAACCTGGAAGCTAAATGGTAATTAGTGCAACTCACAAAGCAGTGTAGTAACGACACATGCATAATGTGGCACCCCTATTACTGTCTATCCTTTCATATTCAGGATTGGCTGCAGTTTCATTATAGTCTTCAGAGAAAGCACCAAGTAGAGTGCATTATAGTAAACCAAGTGCAAGGTGGCTAGAACATGAGTAATTGTCCAAAGGACCTCACAATCCAGAAAAGGATAGAACTGGCACACAAGATATACCTGTGCAAGGTTCTCTTGGCCACGTCTTCCACCTGTCCTTAAAACAGGAGCTGAGAATCCAAGAAGATTCCCAGATTGTACAAAACTTCAAATGGTGAAGTGCAATCCCTTTGAGAGTCAGTGATAGAATACCAACAGATATAGCATGCCCAAACAGCCATAGTCAGTCTTATCAGAATCAAGCTTCAGTCTATTTTTCACCTCCAACATCCACACAATCTCCAGATGTTGGGTCAGCAGCTTGTTTATGATCCTTGGTCAACCAGAGTTCATGATGTACAGTGTGGTTACCATAAAATGGGTGAACCCACCAATGTAGATGCTAAGCAGAAATTGGCTAATTATTAGTGTTACATTAGTGTTTTTCAAAATTGACAACCTTTATGATGTGTGCACTTCAACTCCCATAATTCTCCAGCTATCATGCTAACTGGGCAAACTTCATACATCTTGAAATTTGAAAAGCACTGTGTTACATCATGAAGGAATGCCAGAAGTTAATGTCTGATTTAAAGCCTTGTGATTGAATATGTCGTGAAAAAACACATTTGGAGAAAACCATTTGAATTGCAAAGGTGAAATGAGAAACCTCAGCAGAAACTGAAGAAACAGCTGCAGCACTAAACAGATCAAATTATATTTTTAAATAATTTCCACTTCATTAGCAATGAAGTAATCAAGAGCTCTTCATAAAGTGACTAGCAACATTTGATATGCGTAACAACAAACTGTAGAGAAAATTATTTATAAGTTCCACAGACTATTTTTGAAGGAAGGGAAATGAAAATGCACCTTTCAATTTAAATTTAGCAAAGCATAACAAATATTATGCAGAGAATGAAAAGTATTATCTCTTGTCAGAAAATGCAGAGACTTAACATTCCCTAATTAGTTGAAGCCATAATAAATAACTGATTTTTGTATTCATTCTCCTTCTTTATTATCTGGGAGTTTTTTGCACTCTTTCTGGTCATCAATATTTTAAGTATTTTTTGCCCAAAGGGGAAAAACAATTAGATAATTGTAAGGAATGCAAAAACAGCAAGTTAAAAGATGCATTTCTAAAATGACCCCTCCCCAATACACTTTACAATCTACTTTCACTGGTTAGGTTCCTTTATACAATGCAAAAATAACTATATGATGAACTCAAGCAGTGTCAAATAATAATTTAAAGCAAGTACAAGCAGTTCTAAGTCCAATGACTATTGGAGGAGCTCTTCTCAAAGGCAGTTTTTTGGCCACGGAATGAACATTTGTATTGGATGAACATTTGTATTGGATGAGTCAACCAAATGAGTCACTTGGTTGAGTTAGGCCACTATAGAAATTGAATAAATAAAAATAACTATTTTGCTAGCATGTACAATTTTACGATAGTGTGCAGAATCTGTTAAGTATTCTTTAGTATTGCTGTGGATTGACACTTCCCATCTATTGACTACTATGTCACTTTCCAGATTTACTGGCATAATTTGGTTACCACTTGTATGGATTTTTCTTATCTTGCTTTCCATATTTTTGTAATAATTCCATCAGTAGCTTTCCAATTTAGTAACAATTGGACTGATGGTCTAATTTTATTTCTAATACTAGAGATTCCTGTAAGCAGGGAATATCTTTTATAGTGCACTGACATTTCTTTTGTACAGAATTTCAATATACTCCATCTTTGTTTCTTCTTTAGATCAGTCACTATTAATTGGCATTCTTTGGTGTACCAATTCAAGGTTGGGACATCCTTCAGAGTTTTGAAAATTTATCTCGTTTTTCCATGTCTGTTTGTACCTTCAGTGCCTTTACAGATGTTGTTCTAATACTGCTTTTTATGTTTTCTAACAACTCTCAGAAATTCTTTATGAAGTTCCTCTCTGTGTAGTTCCCTTCTGAGTTCTTTATCTTCCTTGATTTTGGCTTCTTTTCTTCTTGGCAATTTCCACCATTTGTTCCAAAATGAGTCTGTTTATGGCCAGTATCTTAAATTCCAACCATTATAAAATTCCTGAGGTCACATGATTGTAATATGGGTGCTTGACAACTAGCTTGCAATTATGATGGTTGCAGCATCTTGCAGTCACATGATCACCATTTCATTGCTGGCAGAAAGTCACATATGCTGATCACGAGATACTATAGCTAATCATGATGTGGATTTTTCCTAATGACTGCAACTGGAATTGTCAGAACGGCGGTCACAAGTTGGCATGCTCATGTGACATTATACTTTGTGTTGTTTACTGACAGAGTTCCTTCTCCCAATTACCATCATTAACTGAGGGCTACACTTATACCATATGATGATATCCAGGGTTTATTTTTTTTCAGCTGTGTTTACAGACTATAAAACAGAGATGTCAGGGATGGTTAGCTATGCTTAAACTTGAGACTTTTTCCTCTCATGCTTCCAAATTAATACTCAGAACAGTATTAATTAGTATCCTTGAAATCTGATAGTTGCCCTATGTTTACAAAAATTGCCAACTTTTAAACAGGGAACCACTGGTAACCCCCTTGCTAATTTCAAAAATTTTAGGAGGCATGGAGGAACTGGATCACATTTTTTTAAAAATGCAAGACTAGCCCAGGTTTTCTGGCTTAAAAAAGAGAAAATTTAGGAGTACAGGTAAGCTGCCTATTTTGCTACATTATATCACGATACAGAAAAGTTGCTTTGTTTGCTTGGTTAGTTAAGAGTCAGCAACCTGTTGATTAAAGCTGCAATTTATTGCTAATTTACTCCATAGTAGGCCTTCTTAGATCAAGAGCACTGCCTGGATTCAGAGGACTGAGGGCTTTGACCTAAGGATAATGATGTCCCCAGAGAGTAGAGAGCTGGCAGGGAATGTGTTACCCTCTTAGGCCAATTAGGGTTGCCTTTGAAGTTAATAGTGATTATGTCCCTAAAATGTACCCGGAGAACTATTTTAGTATTGACAGAAAGATAAAATACATAGCTGAGTAACTGACACTGAATTATTAATGCTGCATTAAAAAGCTTGAGAGCCTCTAAGGGGCTACATTTTCTCTTTGATGGGCTTTGGCATTTAGACTAACTGGTTATTAGTGTTTTTCAAGCGATTGTTTTCTTTCAGAAGGTAATAATATTATGTGACTTTGGTAGACAGCTGCAACACTGCTCATATCTTGGCTACTGTAGGAACTTGCACAGGCGAGAAAATATCAACAACATACCATTCTCAGCCACCTATACATAAAACATATTGTGCATCTCTTGTTTCACTGTTTATTGATATGTACAAATGCACTGTCAATAATGACAATCTTTCAATCTTCTTGCAGAGGGAATCAGATTTTGAATGACAGTGTATTGCCTTCATCTGCCACAACCTACTGACAAGATATTCTCCCACTAGTCAAATTAAAGTGCCTGAAACTCAAAGCTCATATTGCTGAAAGAAGGCAGAAGATTACTGGTATATGCAATCTGCTGCTGCAGAAAAAGTGGTTTAATGATTAAAAAAATATCTTAGTCTCAACAAAGAGGAGACTGGCAGAATTAAATGTTTATACAATGGAATGTGGCCATTAGATAATTACAGATTCTTTCTATATTACCTAGTATTAAATGTCACTCTATTTTACTCGACAGTTGTGAAAATTAATTTAAACTTGGAAAAAGGTTGGCAGGTCAAAGCTTAGAGATTCCAGTAATTAACTACAACTGATAAGCTTTTAGAAACCTGGCCTATGTAAAATTTATCAGTCATTCACACTGATAAGATAGGGTCCAAATCCTTCTTAGATTCAAAGTTGAGAAACTAAACATTTTGCACTGTTTTTAAATCTCTGAACAGTAAATTACAATCAGAATAAAGTAACATTGTGTATTGTCATCATACTTATAGAAAACAATGCTCTATCTAAGGCTGTCATGTAGAATTTACATACTTAGGAAAAGTTGACCCTTTAACTTCCAAAAAGTTGAGAATTTTTTTATTAAGATCTATGGCTTATAGAAGGTGTCAGATGCCCTCTTCATATTACTAATTGTTGCAGGCCTCTCTTACCTTTTTAAAATACATGCTATATTTGATTTTCCTTTTTAATAATTAATCTTGGACTGTAAATAACATTTGCAGGGAGGAAAAACCCAAACTTTTGACTTTTGTTTGTGCCAGGTGAAACTATAAAAGAAAATGAGTCAGGGAAATAGGATTACAAAGTAATTTATCCTTATTTCACATATTATTCCTAGAAATTTTTTTTGACTCCACCACAGAAGTTAGTGAACATTTTGTCATGTTTTTATTCTATCAGAATGTTTATAAACCAAGGACTGAAATTTTTCACAAAATCTTACAAGTTGTAGCATACTTAAGAACTTAGTTAGATAAGAGTAAAGTGAGATTAGAGGCTAGGAAACTTATTTTGTGAGCACATAATCAAAATAGATTTTCAGCAACTCGCACGACATTGGAGTCTTAGGACTTATGCAGCAGAGCTATTATAAAATGGATCTAGCAATACTGGGGAAATAGCTTTGCTGATCTAAAAAGCTTTAAAAATGTTATATATATGAAAGTAATATTTTACCATCGAAATATTAAGGATTTTTTTTTCCTGGAAAGGTTTTTACCATTAATGGCAGATCACATGATTTGCATACAGAAAATCCTCACTACAATTGCTGGCACCTTAAGATTCGTAATGATTTGGGTATGGCAAAGATCCAGTTTCAGCCCCAGGGCCAGAATACAATTTTAGAAGTTGCAAGAACCCCTTTTTAAGGATGAACAAAGTACAAATGGATGCATCTTGTGTGATGATTGTAACAATGTTCTTTTCATGAGCTTAAAGATATCAGGTTGTTTTGGCAAAACCTCTCTCAACTGTGTCTCCAATTTATCATGGGATAATTTAACATGAAATTGGTTCCCGACATCAAAAAAAAACCTGCTCGCTGCAGTAGGTAATTCCAAATACTGTGCATCTCTGGAGTGCTAAAAATTATTATTTGCTTTCATGCCACAAACTCTCTCTTTTTTTTGTTCTCTATTCATTCTTACTGTATTTTGCAGTTCCAGTAGTCTAAGTTCAGATTTATGTCGTACAGCAGCTGTTTCAACATAAGAAATGTTAATCTGTTAATGTTAATTAAATCTTATCCTATATTTTAAGGGCGCTAGCTTGTTCAGCAAAAGTATAAACTACGATTACATAATGCATAATTGATTCAAGGTTCTGCTCAGTTTGCTAATCTGATTTGCTAGAATTATCTTTTCCCCCCCCACTTTAGGTGCCTTTTTTTTCCATGTCCATAAAATGAGGAAAGCAACTGGTTCTAGACTTCTCATCTAAGCTAGAGCTTTGAAAGGCATGAAAGTAAAAATAATTAAGAATGTTAGGTCACATAATCGATTTGAGTTGTTCTACCACAAGTTTTTTTCCTAGTACTTCCTTCATTAAAAATCATGCACCTTGTTCTCCAGTAAAAAAAGCATTTCAGAGCATTTCATTTCAGCTCTGCCAGCCCAGCTTGCAGAGTGAATGAAATCCTTGTAACTCTCCGAAAGCTGTCACAGCACTGGCTTTGATGAGATTAATGAATAATAATACTAATATCGCTGCTTTTACTCCTGCAGAGTGTATAGAAAAGTTCTAAGGAATTGCGCAGTGATAGTATAGCACGTTATTTGGAACAAAGCTGAAATGAACAAGATTTTTAGGATTGTAAAGTCTTTTGGAAGCCACAATTACTACAGGTATGCTAACACTAGTAATACCACAGGATTTCTCAAGTGGCATCTGTGTACCATTCGCTGCAACCAGAATTTGCTCAAAATTATGTTTTCCTTTAAAATACTCCTAGGCTGCTGACAACTATATTAGCTCCCCTTTAACCTCCAAGTACGATGTCATGCAAAAAAATTGACACCTGGCAATATTTTTTTATAATGTTATCAAACGACTAAATAGTAAAAGATAAATTCAGAAACAGCCTTTCAGAGGCAGTTCAATATCCTCTGACTTCTTTACATTCTGCTACATACTGTTCCCTGGGATAAACTCATATTTCAAATCAGTTCAATTTCTGAGGTGCAGAGGAAAAAACTGCAAACAAGAGTTACAAGGTGGTCTCTGAATGAGGGCAAAGGTTGTATTTTTGGGGAGAGGAGGGCACCTGCAAGTTCACCAACACCACAACTGAGATATTTCTTTGATCACTTCATAGTTCTGTTCAATGTTACACTGTCATTCTAAATTTGCTTGTCTTTATGATCATGACAACTGGTTTATCAGGAAGCCTAGCTTACTGTTTTATTAAAATTATTTGTTGCCTTGAGGCAAGAAAAAAACCCATTGAGATATTTGTGAGAAGTTCTGCTAATCTTATCAAAATTATTTTAGCTGCCCTAAGAATCTTTATAACTCTAACTTGGCAGGATACATTTTATCAATTTTAATTTTGCTTCAGAAAAAAATAAAATAATTGGAAGTTCTTACGGAAAATGCTGTAAAACAGAACCATTATTTCAGATTAGAGTAAGTGAAAAATTAGCTCCAAACTATGCATCAACAAACTCAGTTCACTGCTGTAAGCGATAAAAATTGCATTTGTTTGCATTTCTATCTGGCATACATAATTCATCCTGAATATGCATATTTTAATTTTTATTTATACCAATAAAGCAAAACAGAAAAAATGGCAAATTTTCTTTGTCATTTTTTATTTCAATTGCCTTTCATTACATAGTCAAGGAAAATTATTCATATCCAACCTGAACCTCTTAGCCAACTAAATTACATAGATATGGAACTGTAATGCTCAAACATGTGTTCTTCTATCATATCCCTTTTTAAGACAAAAGAAGACAAATAAATGTGCATAAAACCTGCATTTGAAATGATTTGGAGAATTCAAACACCAAAATATATCTCATAAATTAAGCAGTCCTTCACCAAAATATTTCACTTTCACTTGCCCCATTGCATTTACACACCATGCTAAACTATAATTTATTTTAATCAGTTAGTTAAATAAACCAAAATAGCTTATATAATACATTTAACACTAAGTCACAAAAATAATTACACATGACTGTGTATAGGTTCACATAACATACACAGTTAAAATCAAACAAGTTACATGGTAGTTTAACACAATACGTATATTCAGTTACATATACAAGATGAAAATGATTCAAGAATGTGTTCTTTCCTAGATAGAAATGAAAAAGGTCACAACCTCAGTGGCTGATGATGCCAAATCCAGAAAGTAACAACAATGATAAATGTTTGTTACAACAGCAGCAACATACTTCTCAGCTGCTTTCAATACCATAGAGCATGGTATTCTCCTGGAATGGCTCGAGGGATGGGAGTGGGAGGCCTTTTGCTATCCTGCTTCATTTCCTTCCTGTGCAGCTGCTCTCAATCAGTGTTGATAGGAGGGGAGAGATCCTCTCCTTTGCAAGGGTTCCTCAGGGCTCAGAACTCTCTCCACTCCTGTTCAACATTACATGAAGCTGCTGGGTGAGATCATCCGTCACCATGGACTGAGGTATCACTAATATGTTGATGATACTCAGCTGTATGTCTTGGCTCATGGTGAGTTAAGTGATGCCATATCCCCTCTCTTGCAGTGCCTGGAGGCTGTTAGGGCTGGATGGGGAGCAACGGGTTGAAACTAAAATCTGGTAAGACCGAGTGGCTCTGAGTTTGGGGTTCGTTGGTTCAGTGAGAATTGCCATGGATTGGGTAACACTACCCCAAACAGACCCTGTGCATAATCTGGAGGTTCTCCTGGACTCATGACTCCTACTCAAAGAACAGGTGGCTGTCATGGCCAGGAGGGCCTTCACACAACTGTGGATTATGTGCCAGTTATACCCTTTCCTGGACCAACAATCCTTACTCACAGTCACTCATGCTCTAATCACTTCTTGTCTTGACTATTGCAACACGGTCTGCATGGAGCTGCCCTTGAAGAGCATCCGGCAGCTCCGCTTGGTGCAAAATGCAGCGGCCTGCATGGTTTAGTGCAGATGCTGGTGTGCACATGTATCACCTCTCCTGTGGGAGCTGCAGTAGCTGCTGATTTGCTTCCAGGTGCAATTCAAGGTGCTGTTTATCACCTTGAAAGCCCTTCATGGCTTGGGACCAGGTTATCTAAGGGACCATCTCTTGCTGGTCACATCTACCTGCCCCATCAGAGCAGGGAGGCAGGGAATACTGTGGGTTCCATCCCCTAGGGACATACACCTGGTGGGACCCAGAAGAAGGGCCTTCTCAGTGGTGGCTCCCTCTCTCTGGAACATCATTCCTCTAGAGATTAGAATGGCCCCCACTCTAAATCTGTTCCGGAAGGGTCTGGGGTGCCCAGAGTGGGATGGAGCCCCTTAAATGACTCGTGTGATCTACTGTTGCCGGGCCATGGGGCGGGTGTGATTTTATTGTATTATTTTAATTTATTTGATTCTTTATATTAGTTTTATTGTTTTAAATGAGGTTTTATATTCTGTAAGCCGCCTTGAGATGCCATGCACGAATAGGTGACAATATAAATTCAATAAATAAATAAATAATAAATACCTTGAAATCTGACTTGCTACTGAGACAGTAATGCATTCCTATACCATATTTTATGTTGAAACTGTAAATCATTTTTCCAAAGTTTATATAATTTCCCTCTTTAAAACAAAAATAAATGTTTATTTGTGTATAGTGAAAATACTTCTGAAAGCTCTAAATCAGCAATGATGAATTAAACATGAATCAGATGTTTCCTGAAATCCAGGCTCAATGTCATATTGGAGAAAGAAAAATGATTTATATTGTTCTTATTTATCATATGTAATTGTAAATCTCAGGTACTTCGTAGGAAACTAACTAACTAAAAAACTTAACTTCTTCAAATATCCTTATATTCTTCAAATATAAACTCTTAAGCAGAGGTGGGTTTCAGCAGGTTCTGACCAGTTCTGGAGAACCGGTAGTGGAAATTTTGAGAAGTTCAGAGAACTGATAGCGGAAATTTTGAATAATTCGGAGAACCGGTAAATACCAATTCTGACTGGCCCCATCCCATCTATTCTCTGCCTCCCGAGTCCTAGCTGATCAGAAAGAAATAGGGATTTTGCAGTAATCTTCCCCTGGAGTGGGGAGGGAATGGAGATTTTGCAGTATCCTTGCCCTGCCATGCCCACCAAGCCACAGCAGTAACAAAATTTGAAACCCACCACTGCTCTTAAGTATAACAATGTCTTATTAAATAGGCCTCATGTCAAAGTTTTATCCCAGAGAAAGTAACTTGACTGGCCATTATGGTATGATTGCTGTATTCCAAAAAGTGTATAAGAAAGCCAGAAGAGGCAGAAAAGAGAAATTAAAATTATGAAGGCGCTATAGCTTTGAGTTTGAAGCCTTTTGCTTAGAGTGAACACAAGTACGGCAAGATGCAATAGATGTATGGTTATGAAAAATGGTTAAAGACAAAGTTATTTTATCCCATACTGGTTTAGAACATGGAATAATTCAATGAAACTAAATGTTGTACATTCAAGAACAATAAATGGAAGTACTGCTTCCTAACATGTGCTATCAAATGAGGTGATGGCTAATCAGTTTGTTAACTGTTATTTTTTAAACCAAAGGCACTTGATTCTGAATACCAGATGCTAAGAAACAACAATGAAAGTATTGCAGGATCCAATCTGGGTCAGTCACTGGGACAAGAGATTTTGTCTTTCAGGCTTTATCCTGGAACATGTATATTGACTTTCATTCGTAATGAAAGTCTTCCTAGTGATCAGTTATGGCTCCAGATATTTTTGTTGTGGGTGCAAAACGCGCACTTCCGGCATGACCCTGAACCGGTAGGGAAGGTAAGTAGAACCCACCCCTGAGGTGGTGGTGTGTGAAATGTTTATCTTATTTGCTATGAAATAAACTGTGATGATTTAAATAAATATAGATAACATAATTTGCTCTTGATGCTATAAGCAAAATTAACCAGTCTCATCAAATTACAAAGTTAAATTACAACAAGGAGTATATTCTAGATAAAGTTTTTAATGAACAAATTAGATAAGACCGAACACTACTAATAAGTTAATCAAAAAAATATATAGTTGGCTACATTTGACCCAATTCTATTTTTGATCCCAAAATATTTAGGTATATACTAGGTGTTAAACTAAGGAGACAAAAGTGATACAAGGCAACCTCTTGGTCAGGTAAGAAAGACAAGGATGATATTACCTGTACTTATTCATGTTTTGAATAAATACTGTAGTTGGCCAAGCGGGCAGTTCCCAAATGGCCTTTCCCTTTAGTTTCAGATTCATAGCTTCCCTAGGTTTTAGCATCACTAAAGCACTCTGTACCAAAATAACAGGAGCAAAGACAAGCATATTGTGACAACAGTGACTGAATGATGCTATAAACAAATAATGAGGAAAGTTCTTCAATAGCTCTTCTCTGATTTGTGATTCTTATTTCAATTATACCTGAAGGATCATTTCTAAATATATTGTGCTATACATGCACAATAGCAATCTAAAATAGTCCTTTGCTATACAATATATCCAGAGAAAGTCAGATGGCAATGAGAGGAAAAGAGGAAATTACGATAATCATCATTCAACAGGTATATTTATAAACTTAAGGCTGAGTAGTCTTCTTGATGGTCTATGACCCAGTATGAGTTGGGCACATTACTTTGATCAAGTTGAATTTCTCCAGGAATTTCTGAACTACTTTGGAAATGTTATATATAATGTATTTGAAGTTGACTCTTCAAAGTATTGTTTGGAGTTTGAAACAAAAATAACAAAAAAGGAGGAAATAAGATTTTAGACAAAACAGAGAGCAACCATGTATTTTAATAAAGAGTGCAATATAACCCCACTCCTTCAGAATTTGATTCATTATTGATCATATATATAGGAGGAGTACAATTTCAGAAAATGTTCATTTAGCTTTTAAGCATAACATTATTTGTTATACACTGTGAGTATCTGATAATGTCTTCAGTACTTTTACTCTTTTTCCAATTCAACAACATTTTAATTAAAGCATGTAATTATTAAAGAGTTTAAAATAGCTTGTATCTCTACAGAAACTTGGCTTCCTTATTATTTATAGGTCTACTCATTACACTGGGGTAGGTATGCTTTGTGCAATACACATTTTATTCTATTTCTATACAAACACCCCAAGATCTCTTTTATAGAATTCTCCTTTACCTTCCTATGTTTGTTCATTAGTAAATGGCATCTATCCAAGGACACTAATAAAACCAATTGCTGCATCTGCAGCAATACTGAAGGGCCACCAAAATGTCTTTTTCCTGACATATCACCTTAGTTTCATCACAATTAATATAAAAAGCTCCAGGTTCTTTCAATTTTTCTAAGCTCAAACCATTCTGTACATGTTGCTTAACAATTTATCTTGAACTCAAGGAACTATATACTTTGAATGACAAGGTATACAAGTGTGGAATGAATTTTGGGTTCATACGGGGGGTGGTGGAAGTGGTTGCAAGACTTCAAGGTTTTCTTTTTCTGTTGTAACTCATCTCTTCATTTGTCCTGTACTTACACTAAGCTATTATGCTATTGGCAGAACAGAAATTTTGCAGAGTAGTCAAACAATGACAGTTTTCTTTTGTAAGTTCTTTATAAGCATCAATTTAGTGGGCTGCCTTTGCCTTTATATGTTTGTCCATAACTGTCTCAAGCCATTCTGCAGTCTTCAAATCAGAATAATTTTCAATAGGCTTTTTTTAGTTCCTGCACCAACTCTGAGTAATCATATCTTCTTAGCCGTGAGCAAGCTTTCCAATGAAAAGGCAACAAGATGTAAGAGTTAGTATTCAGACTGGTAAGAAATGTAGTATCCTTTCTCAAACAATCAACAGATGCAGTCTCCTTCTCATTCACAAGAAACCAACCATTTTAAATAGAAAGCATGAAAGAAAAAGTAGCAGAAATACAGTTCCCTAAATTATCTATGCAGTATACAGATTTCTCATCTGAAATTAGATGCATTACTGCTATTTTAACCTTCCTTTTAAATAAGAGTGCTGAGAGAATGGATCATGGAATTAACTGTGCCCATTCCAGGTGATCACAGGAGAAACCTGACATAAACAAAGCAAAACACAATATTTCCAAATGAACTATATTCAAATTAATAATACAAGGTGGGCTGGGTTAAAATGTCACCATAATTAGCTAGATACTGTTGGCAGAAAGTACTTTGGATCGACTACATAAGACTATTCAACCCTTTAAGACTGTATCACACTTAAGGTAAAATATTTAAATAAGTAGGTACACATACCTCAGGCAAAAGACCAGGGCATTAGACCCCTTGACCATTTTCCTTATCAGACTCACTTTTATTGCACAATTTCTCACATACCCCCCTTCCAAAGGCTATTTGCTTTGTTGGTCTTTCTGATGAATCTCCCCAGGCTTCTGTGACTTCAGAACGTCTTGGCTATATTTATGTCATTGTCGTCATCATTTTAATCACTGTCTATCCCTGTGATGGTGAACCTTTGGTACGCATGCCACAGGTGGCATGCAACGTCCTCTCTATGGGCACGCGAGCCATCGCCCTAGTTCACCTCCACTGCGCATGTGACTGTGTCTCCTGCCAGACAACTGTTATCAGGTCTCTGTCGCACATGTGGGGGCCGTGTGCGGGGGGCCGTGCATGTATGAGTTAGTGATAGGGAACAGGGCCGGGCACACGTGTAGGGGATGGGGCACATGCGTGTGTGTGCATGTGCAGGGGTGGGGCACATGCACAGTGAGCACACACATTGCATTTTGGGGGTTGGGGCACATGTGCGTGCATTCACAGGTGCACTTTGGGCACTCGCTCCAGAAAAGGTTACCCATCACTGGTCTATTCACTGCAGTATGAAGGCCTCTTCCACATATTTCTAACCAATACAGTCCTGCAATACTTGCTGATGTATTAATGTCATATTGGACTAAAAGGTCTTAAAAATTAGCATTTTTTGCTTAGGCATCATTAAAATACAGAATAAAATATTTAAGCCTTCAAACACACCAATTTTTCCTGTAAAACTATTTCTCCCATATCAGCTTTGTACACTGTGTTTTCTCCACGAATGTGATTGCTCTCCCTACTTGTCTCCTTGTTGAACTAAAGCTCTTCCTCCTTATAGCAGTTGGCCTCATGGTTGGTTTTCTCTCTCTCACTTGTTTCATACATATTCTGGATTTCATGTCTGAAATATAGCTAATTTACATGGAATCCATCCTTAAAATGTTTTCTTCTGCAAGAGGAACAATCCACCTCAGGCAAACCTTCTTTACGAGGTCCAGTGAGGAACGGTCAAGACTGCAGAATAATGAAGGTTTTTTTTTTAATGAATCTGATAAAAGTACTTTTTCTTTCAAACAAAAGGGCTCAGTCAAGGTGGGAGATATGGCTATATCACTATAGAATATTAAACTACACAGAATTTTGTCCTGATACAGGAGGGCTCCTCTTACGTCTTTATATGCAGTATTAGCTGTGCAAAGGTTTGAAGCTGTCTGAAGATGAGCTATTCTAGCTCAACAAGTGACCTTCCTCTTCTGCAGCAGCTAGCAGTGTTCCTTAATGAGCTACTGCTTGACTTCCATGGATTGAAAAAGAACAAGCTATCCTTGGAAGGAGATGAAGAAGAGAATGTCCTCAGGCTGAAAATCCAAAAAGTATTATAGCTTGTATCTTGTTCACATCTAAATTATGCCTGGGGCAGAACACCATTAAACACAGAGACAACTGTGTATGTACTTTCATCATAAATGTTAGGGCAGCGGCCTCAAAGAGCCGCGTTTTATGCAGAATAAAACAGGTAGATATTCACTTTTGTAAATGATTCATGTAACAATTTTTTGAATCTTCAGTTGCATTACTGTTGATATAAACCTTCTCTCCAATCTGTGAATCCTTACCTTTCTATAATCCCTATGGGTTTTTTTTGGGGGGGGGTAGTGGTGGTGGTAGATATTCCTGTTACTCTGAAGCATCCTAGATCTTTCTTTCCTAATTAAATGTCATATAATGTTTTATATCTGTATTTGGGAAAGGAGTGTACCAAGGTTGCATGCTATCACTATATTTCTTTAACTTATGTACAATATACATCAGGAAAAATGCTGGATTAGAAGAAATAGAAATTGGAATTGTAATTGCTGGGAAGAAGAATAACAACCTCAGATATGCTGAGCATATCCCTTTGATGGCCAGAAGTGAAGAAGAATTAAGGACTCTTTTACTAAAGGTGAAAGAAGACAACACAAAATCTACTCTACTGCTCAATATTAAAGCAAAAAGAAAAACAAAACAAAGCTTATGTCAGCAATGCCAGCCCAATGAAAACAAATAAAGAAGTTGTGCTTCAAAGGTGTCAAAGAATCAATCCCCTTCAGTCATATTTCAAAATCTACCGCATGTACTACTAAAACTCTCATGTGGGTTTGATATGTTATAAATTTCAATTGGGCAAAAACCGAGCATTCGGCAAACTTTGTCAACAAAGATGCCTCAAATGGACAAATTTAGAGAATGCTAGGGCCCATTACTTGATAAATTGGTTGCTGCTTAAGTGACATAGCACAGCTCCTGCTGTCAGGTGACTGCAGATTATCGTCATTTTCAATGTTTCCTGAGAGCTTCCTAAAAGTCAGTGGAGAAACAGGAAGGAACTGATATGATACATGACACTCCTTGTCATCCTCCCACTAGTGCAGCAATTGCTATGGGAAACTCATAGGGAGAAGGTCAATAGAAAAATGGCACATCCTCCACCAGTTCCTCTGAACTCGAAACGTGCTGGACATTTGCACACTCCCTTATTCCCTCCTCCTCTGATTCAAAGTAGTAATCACATTCTCTCTGATTTCAGCTAATCAGGGTTTCAGAGAAATGTGTCATTCAATATTGAGAAATGAATTTTCTACCAGAAAGTAAAGGCTGTTTTGTAGAACACAAGATCCAATCCATTATAGATATCTACATTTTATAACAGAAATACATTTACTGTGCTGTTTTTCCCATGTTCATTGTATTCAAATGTTCATGTTCAACCATGTTTTAAAACTGTATTAAAAGTACATTATACTTGTAAATATCAAATATAATGTAGATCAACTTACTCAACTGATAGACACATACGATCTCTCTCTCTCCCCTCCCAACCACCCACCAA
>JANHFT010007168.1:91666-115548 GCA_032467955.1 Pseudoxenodon macrops | reverse complement strand
CAGTTCACCAAACTGCTCAGAAAGTTAACAACTGGTTCTCCTGAAGTGGTGCGAACTGGCTGAATCCCACCACTGGTCCTATCCCAGGTCCTTGGGAAGGACTTCATAAATAAGCCAAATTGAGTCTGAATATCTGGCAGATTGTTTGACCAACCACAATAATAATAATAATTCCTAGGGATCAATAATCTTGGGAATAACGCTTCAGTGAACATGATTTCCTACCATTGACTGTGAATGGAACCATTTCCACCAACAAGGAACATAATGGAACCCTGTCATACTGTATATCTTTGTTTGCCAAGTTTTGTATGCCTCTCAATCACTAGGCTGGACATTCCACTAGAACTGTCATAATCCTTCCCTGTTTATGTTTTTTATTTGCAGCATATTCCCATGTCAGAATGTTTCATGTACAAAATGACTTCTGGGCTTTTTCTGGTAAATGCAGAGCCACCTTCTTTTTATATATTCATATTTACCTTCTGGAGCAACAGCATGAAGCCAAACACAAGGGACAATGGTATTTCATTATCACAATATAATGAAAAGTGCTTTAAATACAATATGGTCTTTACCCAGAATGTATACAATATGCCAAGATTTCATTACTGCTTCTTCTTCCATTCTGCACTTTTATAAGGTTCCTTTATAGAGTCTGTTTCTAAGAAACAGGAGAAACCAGCATGTTGTTAAATTTTCCATATGCCCATAATTTCAAGGAGAGGATGGTGTGGCTGGAGGTATTTAAAGCATGCATATGATCTGAAAAAGCAGGATCCTACACAAATACCACATGAATATACAGATCTGGTAGGAAGATTTGAATAGCATTACATAGGTACGACAAATTGACAGAAATTCAGATGGGTGAACATCTATGAAGCTGCAAATAATAATGGAATGGCAAGCATATTTAAGATTTGCTGTCCATTACATTTTGGGGACAGGCGAATGGGTCAAGGGATCTAGAGAGTATCCAGTTTATCTGGAATGCCACTGTCCCAATTTTTGTTTTCTTTAGGGAAGTTTTCTTTTAGCCTACATTTTTACTTCCATGATTGTTTACAAATGGAATCAAAATGAACGTCAGCCAGCCTGAATGCTTGAGGCAAGGAAGAAAGAAAATGAGAAAATAATAACATTTATTTTTACATTCAGCTTTTTATAAGATAAATGAATAACACAAAGTAAAGCAAAGAATTCACAATTGCTTTATTAATATGTAGTGAAGATAATTTGAATTTAGTACTTTGTTGTATTTACACCGGTGAAACAAATTTAAGTCTGTGTTTAAAGAAATCATGATGTGCACATTTACAGTATGGGTTAATACTTAGCATCGCTAAAGGGGACAGGTGGCTAAGCAAGGGTCAGGAGCCCTGGCATGCCCAGCGAGGTGAGGGGGGGAAAGAGATGGAAAGAGGAGCTTAGGCTGCCATCCCTTGCTTAGCCACCCGCCCCCTTTACCAATGCAATTTGGAGGTGGCAGGTAGGGCGGGGTGAACCGCGAGAAGCTGTGGAGAAGAGGCCGGTCAGGCCAGCCACCTGCTGCTGTGTCTTCTGGCAACCAGGGCAGAGAGGCGGCAAAGGGAGTCACAGGCCCGCATGGAGCTGGAAGCACAGAGCGGGGCGCGTACTGCCACAGCAGTCGCTGTTGGAAGACTCTGCAGCAGGCAGCTGGCCTGACCAGCCTCTTACCGCTTGGTCAGTGAATGGCACTCTGCCCGGCGGAGGAGGGGTTGTCCGCTGGGTGGGCACAACATGTCAAGAGGTACCAGGCGGCTGCTCTCTTGCAAGTGGGGTGGAAGTTTGTAGGCAAGGGGGAATGGGTGTTCTGAAGACAGAAATTTCAAAGAAATTAGTCACTGATTTTGAGGGTTTGGGAAGTGGAAGCAATGGTGGTGTGAAGTCCCTTTGAGGGATTGAAAATTACGGGGAAACCGTGGGATCAAACATATTTCAATGAAAATTAATAGTATTAATTTGAGGAGGAACTTTATTGTTTGACACAGTATCTTCTAAGTATTATCTGATGGGTTTTATCCCACTGAGGTTCTTTCCTGTAAAGGCTACAAAATTTCACTGTTTGCAAGTATGCATTTTACACAGTGCATTAGGTGTGGTGGCCTGTGTCCTATGTATCAGCTTGCATTGGAGAGATAATAACTTGTCACTGCTTAAAATAGACTGGTTCTATGAAGCACTCATAACAATTCTGTCAGGAATGATCCCAGGTGAATCTTCTTCCTGGTATTATAAACTTAAGCTTGGTAATTAAGTTGTAAGTGATAAAGCCAGAAGACTATGGAATCTAAATCCCTTGGTTGACTCATAAGCCAGCCAGCCACTTGGACATGTGAAGGTTCTTGATGAAACGGCTGAAATAAGTTATCTCTCAGCCTGATGGGATTTTTTTTCAGCACGATCTAATTTTTTTGTGCCTTCGTGCTTCATGTAACATTGAATTGAGGGAAACAAGTGTGGTATGAGTGGTTGCTTTGATAGTGTAGTTGGAAAGAGAACTACGGTGCTCTGAGGTCTGTTAAACTTTGAAGCAAAGCTGTGAAAAATGAAATCGTCAACAAACACTAATGGTATTTCTATAATGTTGAAGTTTATCTTTGGGAGATTTCACATTGCCAAAATCAACTGTAGATGATTTTAGGGAGCCAGAACCAACAACAAAAGATTGTTGCTATCAAGTAAAATAGTACACAGAAAGAGGACTAGAGTAAGTATTGTAAAGACATCACTAAATACACAAATCCCCTCAAACCATTTTGTTTTTGTTTACTGTTGCCACTCTAAGCATCACCCTCACAAAATTAACTAGAACATTGACTTGCTGCAAACTATAAGGTAAAGGTTCCTCTCGTACATGTGCTAGTCATTTCCGACTCTAGGGGGTAGTGATCGTCTCCATTTCAAAGCCGAAGAGCCAGCGCTATCCGAAGATGTCTCCATGGTCATGTGGTCGGCATGACTAAATGCCAAAGGCACCCGGAACGCTGTTACCTTCCCACCAAAGGTGGTTCCTATTTTTCTACTTGCATTTTTACATGCTTTCGAACTGCTAGATTGGCAGTAGCTGGGACAAGTAACGGCAGCTACATGCAATGGAGATTCGAACCATCAAACTGCTGACCTTTCTGATTGACAAATTCAGTGTCTTAGCCACTGAGCCACCGCATCCCTATAACACTAATATATGCTTTTAATAGGTCAATGCAAAAAAAAAGTAATATTGACTTTTGAGTTTAGCTTCCATTCATTTTTTCCACACAAAAAATGCAACGAGGTATTATAATGCATGTGCTATTGGCCTTAATTATTCCCAAAATTCTAATTTATAGAGTTTGTTAATATCATCTTTATGGCTAGACTTCCAGTGAGGTGAGCCAAGCTAGCACTTTCTTTCTATGAAGATTGCATGGGCATTTTATCTCAAAAGGCAGCTGGATATGAAATCAAGATTCACAGAATTCTTTCTGGAAGAAAGAAAAAATCTAGAGATGAACATTGACCACTTGATTTCTGGGAACAGGCAGGAAAAACTGATTTTGTAGCCACTTATTATCAGTTTGGGAGTCGTGAATTTCATAATACCCTGGGCTGCAAATTCAGCCTCCATGGACTCAAGGCTAAACCACATCTTTTAAATTATTTTGGAGTTATTTTTTTCAGCTGCTTCTTTAAGATTGAAGAGCCTTCAGAATAACAAGCCTACAACTTGCTGAGTCTCACTTTAGTCCATTTAAAAGAAAGGATACTACATGTTTCAGTTTTGTAAGATCTTTATTAATTCGTTTATTTATTTTGTAACTTTTGCAATATATCGCAAAAGAGTAACTTTAGACCTAAGAATTGATCTTCTCATGTGGGAAAAATCTGTATTGTTTTCATTTCAATGTAAAATAAGATTTTGAAGATTGATTACTAAAGCACATGATGGCTACTTAAAGGAAATTTTTGCTCTGTATGTATAAGTCTTAACTGGAAGTAGAAATTTTTATTAAAGATGATCAAATTCCTTTGAAGATAACCAAAATGGGTTTTAAGGTGGACTTAAAAATATAACTTTCAATTAAGAGATCTGCAAGTGGAATTGGATGATCATTTCAAACCCCCCCAAAAAAGACATACAAATAATGTACCCCAAAAATAAACTATTTAAATTGAAATATAAGAGATTTATTAGGCTTCCTTCATAGAAAGTATAAATGGATTTGACTAAAAATGATAAGAACTTCAAGAGAAGAGGAAAGAGGAGTTAAGAGTTTATCTATGGGATCTAAGAACAATTTGGAGGGGGGCAGGAAACTGGTTTATTTACCTATGTTTAAATAATAAGTTGCTAACTTTGGTGATGTTTAATGGTTATCTAGATTGAACAGTTTCTTGTTTGGAAATGTTCAATGGTGGGCTAGATTAGTTTGTAATTTGGCTATATGAATAAGGAGTTATTATTTGTAGTAGTGTTCAATAGTTTTCATTTTTATTATTTTTTATGTAATGTTTTAATTGTTAAGAAAGAAATGAGGGGATTTACATCAGTGGTGAAATCCAATTTTTTTTTACTACCAGTTCTGTGGGCATGGTGTGGCTTGGTGGGCGTGGCAGGGGAAGGATACTGTAAAATCCCCATTCCCACCCTACTCCAGGGAAAGGATACTGCAAAATTTCCATTCCCACCACACTCTGGGGCCAGCCAGAGGTGGTATTTGCTGATTCTCCGAACTACTCAAAATTTCCGCTACCGGTTTTCCAAAACTTGTCAGAACCTGCTTTATTTCACTCCTGTTTTACACTAAATGGAAAGAGGAATTAGGTTGTTCGGCATTTTTGTTAAATTTTCCCTGGATCTTTGAGGATCAATAAGGAGAGCTGAAGATATAGAGATGAGTTTATAGAAAACGAGGTGAGGTATGAAATGGACGATTTATCTGGTTATAATTTAAGAGACAGCAGTAAATTGTTACTGTTGAATATGCCTGCTGGGGATGAAAGAGACAGTTGCTTTTTCTTATTATCTTTGGTAGGGGATTTTTCCCCTTTCTTTTGTCTAAACTTGTGTGTGTGTGTGTGTGTGTGTGTGTGTGTGTGTATGTGTATTCTTTTCTTAGGTTTCAAAGATAATTTTATCTGTTTAATATAGTTATTAATAACATTATTGAAGAAAAAAATAAAACATGCATAGAAGCATAAATCATTTCTAAAAGCCCATTAAGGAACCTCCATCCAATTTTCCCTATAAATATGACAGCTTTGACTGGAGAAAGGAAGTCATAGCTCAAAGTACCTTGATGGTACTACGTTGAGGAAAATGGCTATTTTCCAAAAAAAACAAAAAACAAATTTCCACCATGTATCATGGTGGATAGGATATCATTTACATATTCGGCCTACTGAAGCCACTTCCGCCCAGCAAAGGAATAGCAATATGCAAATAAACTGGGTAAAGCACCTCTTCATATCAACAGACATAGGAACAAAAAGCAGCAGGAAAACTACTACCGTTAAAAAAAAGAGAGGACAATGCCTTAGCTCTGTCTCTGCCTATTCACTTTTCATGACCCAAGTGAAGGTTATTTGCAGAAGCATCTGCCCAAAATAATTACTTTCCAATTAGGAAAGTATTCAGTAATATTGCAATATGCCTATAAAGCACAAGCAGAATTTTGCTCTACTATCTTCTCGAACTGATACAAGGAATTTTACTTCATTACAATTGCAGAACTGCTTTACATCCAGAAATGTAGATTACTTTTAATTACAAATTGGTGCAAATGTTTTATTTTGCTGTTAGACTTTCTTTCTATTGTCAGCATAAATGGATTTTTTTCCAATGCTAAGCATTTTACATTCTAAAAAAACACTCATAATTCAAAGGAGTTGAATGATTAAAGATTCTATCCCCTACACACACATATCAAACAATAGAAACACCAATTAAAATAAACAAATCCTTTTTTTGGAACTAGAGCTAATATATTCTTCCTCCCCACCCACATTTCTTTTTGTCTATACAGATTCATCTCTCACTCTCTTCCCCCCCTCTCTTTCCCTCCCTCTCCCCCTGTGTGTGTGTGTGTGTATGTGTGTGTGTGAGAGAGAGAGGGAGAGAGAGAGAATGGAACATCATCCTTTATTTTAGAATGTAGACAGTATACAGTAGTATATTCATCATGAGATGAATGATCCATACCAGCTACCTCTGAATACAGTACTGTATATGATAATTTGTGTTCATCCTAACTGGACACTATTCCAAACCCAGCCTCTGAAATCAGGATTATATTGCACTGACTGGTGCCAATATTTTACCCTTAATACCAGCTAACAAGATATCTGTGCCAGACCTCTGGGTATAATAAATAACTGAGCAGCTGAAACTGAAACTAGAAAGAACCTCAAATAGCCCATCAATGTGCTATTTTATAGGTAACATTAACAGGGTCATGATTAGCCATTTCCTGTGAATGATTAAGAACCAAATTCTTTCAAAATCCTTGAAAGATCTGTACTGGTTGAGCCTTGTGACATCTCTTTCAAAATTGTTCTCAAACAGAACAAGTGCCCAGAGGACTGAAGGTTACCGATATATCACAAATCACCTTATTTCATCCTAGGAGGAAGAAAAATAATTATATCTGCAAAAAATGATGTGAGCCACATTTTAGATATAATACCCAATTATCCATTTCAGTTTCATTTATACATGCTGGGTGAGATCATTTATCATGTTTCATGAAAATGTCCAGGAAGCACACACAACCAATTTGGATAGGTAGCAAATTACTCACCATATTAACATAAGCTTATAAGATCACATCAACAAGTACTGTGCGTAAATGAGATAATTGCATTTACAATGAGCAGAAATGTTTGAGATGCAGAAATAATGGTCTCCTAATTGAACATCCTGGTTTGCTTTCTTAAGTATAGTAATTTAGATCCAGTAATCAAGAATTACTGTGCTGCTGGAACACCAGCCAGGTGTCATTGTACGGCTCTGAATCTGGAGATGAATCTTTTATCATCAAGTCTTCCTTCTCACCACCAAGTCATCCATCATGTTCCAGAGACAGCTTGGAATGATAGTGCTGGACCTTCACATTACTGCTCCTTGAACTCCATCTCATCCATCTTTTGCATCATGCCTGATTTGCGGCAAAGTATCATCTCCCTGCTGCAAAACCAGGTGTGAACCCAATCATGCCTCTAACCTAGAGTGCCACTCTAACAGTAATTGATTTTTTTTTAGAGCTACACTCAGAACTTGGAAATCCCCATCTTTGGGAATTCATAAAGGGAGATGATAAAAAATGCAATTGCTTCAGAGAACTCAAATCTATTTATTTATTTGCTTCTCTTCTTGAAATATAAATGTTACTGGTATTTGTTTTGGATTAGTCCCAGATATGCCCACACATGAAAAATTGCAAATATTCTGTGTGCATAGACACACGGTATTATTTTAGGAACTCTTCAAATTAAACAGAATACCTTTAGACATTTAAATTAATGTATTTAATATGTATTCACCCTGTGCACCAAAAGTGGAACTTATTATTAACCCCTAGTTCATCATTCAAATAAAGTCTGTTTCAAAATCTCCACTGACAATAAACCATTCCAGATTAAGTATAGTAATTCAGTTTCATCTGAATACAGCTATAAAAATTTAATAAATCAAAATGATCAAAATGCCCCAGTGGCAGATTGGAATTCTGTTTCCAATTCAAATTCTCTTTAATACATGGCTTCACTGACATCTTGCATTTTCTCATATCTAGGCTGAATTCCAAATGGCTTCTGCTTTCTGCTGTTACCAAGCATTGGGCAACTGATCTAGTTATCCAATCTCTTCTCAGCAATCCAGCACAACCCTTGAGAGACGTCAGGCTTGGTAGATTTTTCTCTTGTACTCATCAGTGAATGGCAGACAAGAATCAAATATTATGAAAACCTCCCTTCTGAACTCATTAGAACAGAATATTCTGATTCTATATTTCTGCCCAAGGATTTCTTTTTATACAATATTAACAAAAGAAAAGTCTTTGAAGGGCTAATTAAGAGCTGCATCCTATTTTGAGATAAATCCAGGATTTCTGTTTTAAAACGTCTAATAAACATAGCATATGTCCAATACATACAATCTGAGCAGAGTATTAATACAGCCAGTGTGCCATTTTATCTAAAAACGAACCTTTTCATGAAAACCTTCAATAAGGACATATCTCTTTTATAGATTTTAAAAATAATATCTGGGATGATGAACTCAAAAATATGTCTCTCATCAGATCATTGTGGATGACAAACTTCTTTCCGCAGTTGATTACATGTGCAGAGATATCAGGATCCAAACTCTTTTTAACTCTAGACAAGATGAGAAACTGAGCCTGAGATAATGAATTCTTGATTTGTGAGAATTATTAAAGTAATCTCTCCATTTGGGAATTATTTTTGTGACCAAAACAATGAGACAGAACTGAGTAGAAATAGTTTTATTATTAATATCTGTCCCAGATGTTTCTGCCATTGCTGGGAATAATTACTAGTCTATCTGCTTCTATCACAGAGCATTTGGAAGGAGACCATCCATCTTTTGATTAATTTAGAAATGTGTTTACTATGATACATTGTGAATATCAAAATAGAGAAAGTAGACCCAGACTCATAGATCTGAATTAGATATACATAATTGCTCCTAGAGACTACCTTCTGATACTTGACTAAACAATGACAATGACAAATAAAGAACAGGAACACTTAAAGGAAACCATCTCCTTAAGTAAATAAATAAAACACATATTTTTGCTCTTTTACAAACTTAGCAAATGTAATTAATTCAAATTACTCATGAGGTATAATATTTGCTGTGTTTTTCACGAACGTTAGAATGGATAGAAAGAATACTTTCTCTATTCCTCATCATTTCCATGCTTTTCCAAAACATCAACATCTCTTACTAAAAGCTGTAGGATTAATTTTTAAATAAAACCTTGCATATATTTTAAAATTAATCCTTAACATTTTTTAAATTAAAAATTAAAATACATGCTGCTTTTATTTAAAAATTAGTTTAATAAAAATAGTGCTTAAAATGTAATACTTAATATGAAAATATGAAAAAACAAAATTTAAATAAGTAAAGAAATATTATGAGGCGTTTTCAATCATGTTTTGTTAATAAGAAAAAAAAATATCTTGAGGAAAAGATGGTGTCTGGCACCGGTTCATCAATGCTGAAGAATATATTCCATAATTTGTACCACTGTTTTACTGACATGCCACATTTTTAGGAAACATATCAGAGAGACCCAGCATACAGTAGTGGTTAATGACTGGGACTATGAGGCAGAGGCCCAGGTTCCAGGCCACCATCAACCATGGGGCTCCCTGAATGACTTTGAAGCAGTCACTCTCTCTCTTAGCTTATCCTACTTCAACAGTAACCTATCCTTAATACTGTAAGGATGAAATTAATGGACATCCTCTTGTAAGCTCCCTTGAGTTCCAGGAGGTATAGCAGGCTAAAAATTCAATCAAGCATTTCAACTATAAGGATGCAATTTCCTACAGCATTTGACAACTTTTTTAAGACAATAAAAAGGACATAATTTGATTTGCACTGTTGTCCATGAAACTAAGGTTTGGTTTTTACTCCACCATTTTCTGATGGACTTCATTTCTTAGAGCTACTACTGGAATGGACAATTGTAAGCATCATACAGTATTTGTAAGTTTTACATATCTTTTTCCTGACATGATTTCTCAGTTATAAATGTAAAAATATATAAACTACCGTATTTGTTTAAGTATAAGACGTCCTTTTTCCGCCCTAAAAGAGGCTGAAAATGTAGCTTTTTTGAAACTTTTTTCCCCAGACCTAATGAGGTGCTAGCGAGTGGAGAGATCTTTGCAGGCTTTTTTCATTGCTACTCCCTCTGAATAAGCTTTTTTTCAGACCTAACAAGATGCTAACGATCTTCCCAGCTTTGCAGGTTTTTTTCATTGCTACTCCTTCCAAAGAAGCTTTTTTTCAGCCCTAACCAGGGGATAAAATAATGTGCTGAAGCTGACCAGACTAAGGACCCTAGTCAGATGAATACCTGGTAGGCAGATTTCCCCCCCTATTTTCCTCCCCCAAAAGTAAGGTGGGTCTTATACTCTGGTGCATCTTATACTCTGAAAAATATGGTAGTTTTTCTTTCCATTATGTCTTTATATTCTAACATTTTACCCTGTTAATTTTCTATCTTTCTGCTTGCTTACCAATCTTAAGTATTAAACTACATGTTCTGACCATATATTCCTAGCAATAGAACTGAGCCAATTTTAATCTAGTTTATCAACAGCCGGTCTTATTCATCTCACATTCATTAAAGCCTAGAAGTGTCAAGATTTGTCTTCTACAAGTTGAAGATAGTCTCATTAGTCAAAATGATATAGAAGCAATACTCAATACATGACAAAATAAATTGCATTTCATCGTATCATGTTTCCCCCCCCCTACAGTTGAGGGATCACATAGATCAAGATTCGTCAGTATGAGAATTCAGCACTGAAATTTTTGTTTGTTCCAAATAGCAATAGAAAGTCCTTAAGCATGCCCTGTCACTTTGGGTTTAGAAAGGAATGCACTAATAAACTCTTACCCCCGGTCATTTTTGACTGTGGGCAACACTATGCCAGCTTTTATTAAAGGCAATTCATATCACTGGCCCAAAAATTTCCATTAAAATTACCATCTTTTGTGTCCATAGAATATGACATTGGCGTGAAAGTGCCATTAAAATATAGGTCCTGTCACTGTACTTAATTTTCAGCACAGTTTTAACACTGGAGAAGCTTTCTCCCCAGGGTATGTTTTTGACTAATGAGGCTTGTTTGATGGTTAACGAAACAAACAAGAAGAAAACACTTTCACTGGGTATTGCTTTTGAAATAATATAGTAAGCACAGCCCTCTACGTCCTCCAGCTATGAACTCATACTCCCAGGATTTTAGATACAGAATTTAAAATAAAGGGTACATCTAGCAATTATTTTCCATATAAGTTTTATCTACAACCCAATGCGAGGTTTATAATCACGTGATTTACTAGTCCGCCTTCTCCATGGAAGCTTATTGGTTATCTTTGAGTTCATTGCTCTGTCTCAGCCCAACCTATTTGGGAGGGTTGATTGTGGAGAAAAGTGATAGGAAATGCTTTGAGCTTCTATTTAATTATTTATTTTGCCAACCATATATAAGATTACAGAAAAAGTATAAACATGATTATGAATACATGAAATGCATACATGAGATGGTTACGAATATATAGGGACATTAGGACAGGGACAGTAGGCACATTGGTGCGCTTATGCACGCCCTTACTGACCTCTTAGAAATGGGGTGAGATCAACAGTAGACAGTCTAAGATTAAAGATTTGGGGAAGAAACCACAGAGTCAGGTAATGCATTCCAGGCATTGACCATTCTGTTGCTAAAGTCGTATTTTCTGCAATTGAGTTTGGAGCAGTTTATCATAAGTTTGTATCTATTGTGTGCTCGTGTAAGCTGAAGTAGTCATTGACAGGTAGGACATCATAGCAGATAATTTTGTGTGCTACACTTAGGTTGGACCAAACGCGGCATAGTTCTAAATTGTCTAAACCCATATTCTGATGGAATATCAATCAAATAAATTAATGGTAAAATATAAAGGGATCATGTCTGATAAATCTAAGAAACCCTTACCTCGAACAATAAGTTGAGCAAAGTTGGAAACTCCAGATCCTCTCTCAGACTGAGTAACACAACGATATAAATCCTGATCTGTTTTTGTTACTTCCTGAAGTTTAAAGGTAGCAGCAAAACGTCTGTGATTTATGTTTTTTGTTTGGGCCACTGGAATATCTTCTCCATTGCGTCTCTGAAAACAATAAAACTCAGTGTTAAAAAGGCTGGATGATCTTGACATGATGTATCTGCTCGGAACAGTTAAAATACTAAAAGAAAAATGACTGTGTAGTTAATTCCATTCATCAAAATATAGCTTCACAATGTTTGGAAAAAACACTTCCTGAGCTTTTATTATGTTTGTTTGCCTATGTTATTTTAAAATATGACTTTTCTGAGTAAGAGTGGTAAGCATTAAACACCATATAAATAATTGTATTTTAGTCATTTTCAACTCCAGATTGCTATGACGGTCAACATAAATGAGGGAAAAGAGTAGTGATTGGGGATATGAGTGTGGTGTTGCACATAATCAGTTAACATACTTCTCCCCTGTTCAGAAGTTGGAATTTCATAATTTCACAGAAGTTTTGTACACAATGTCACCTAGTAAGACTGACACAATGCTATTTTTAAGAATAGTAAAATTACTGTGGCAAAGAAGGTTGGGTTGCTGCAGAATGGACATTAGTCTTGGTGCATTCGGCGAACAGCACAACAGCCAGAATACCAAAGAATCTTCTCTGAAAGGCCAGAAAATATTACTTGAAGTTATGGGGTTCTGAAACATACAGTTCTGAATTGTTTCTTTTATGTGGATCAGTGTTCTGTGTTTGATAGTTTCGAAAACCTCCAGTGTCGTGTTTTGAGCATCATGGCATACGCCCTTCTTGGTAGTATCCATGCTACCCCCAAATTAAATGAAAATCTTTGCATTGATCAGTATTGAAGTTATTGTAACAATAAAACAAAAATGAAAAGTAGCTTAACAAAATTAAATAGTTCAAGTCTCAAACGATATCAGTGTTTCTTTCTGAAATTTCAAAAGATTCAGGCAGCAACATCAAATCTTTTGGGCTATAATTATCAAAATTATATTTTTATATCTATCTATTACACTAATGCAAATGGACACAACACAGAAAGTAAAGTTAAAAGAACGAGTAAAAAGTGCAAATAAAAAGGACAAAAGGAAAGTGAAATTTAAAAAAATAGAAAAAGAAGTAACTTCCAATAATTATCACAAGTATAAACAAATTTGATAGTTGTTCACCCTCTATAAGGTTACAAATAGATTCCACTTCTCATAAATTTGTAAAGTGTTGTCAAAATTTCATACTGGCACTATTAATTTCTGGCTCCATTCTTTGAAAGTTAATCTGAGGCAAAATAATAGGTAATTCTGTTTTTCATTTTGCCTGAAATCTTTAGTCCCCTCCAATGTCCAATTTAAATCATAAGATCTCTAATCTCTGTTATGATTTACAGCAAACAAAAAGGTTCTTGTTCCTAACAAAAAGCTGTTTATTTTAATTAGCTAGTTCCAAAATCTTATACTAAAAGTTTCAACATCCCAAATTTGTCTGGTCTCTTGATTCATTTACAGCTTTCTTGATTCCAAAATTCAATTTAGCAATTTGCCATTTATTTCAAATTCTTTAAATTCTTAAACTTACAGTTTAATTATCTTCAGAAATGAAGTTAGGTGGCTTTTCTAACTTGTTATACTGAAGATTTTAATAGCCCTAAGATAGTTAAATAAGCAATTCCTGAAAATGACTAGAAGGAGATTAGTGTCCTTTAAAAAGCTGTGCTGCAGTTATGAGCTTGATGATCAATTTTTCTCCTAGCACTAAAACCTATGGGAGACCACTGTCTTCTAATGGAGAATAGCCACCCGGAGCACAGGTGGGCAATCCCCTATCCTCTCATCCAGAAAGACTTTGAAGCAGAGGTGGGTTTCTACTGGTTCTATCCAGTTCTATAGAACCGGTAGTAAGTTGGTGATGACGTCACGGAGCCGGTCCTGTTGGTGGCTCCGTGGGCGCCACCATCTTGGATTTTGCTTCTGCGCATGTGCAGAAGCTAGTTTTTGACTGCTGCGCACACACGCAGCACAACCCTGAGCAAACCTGCAGTAAAAATATCCAGAACCCACCCCCGCTTTGAAGAACTAGCCTATTCACTGATTCTTCAGTCTTTGTCTCCACTGTCCACGAAGACGTGTTTAGCTTGTTATTTGCTACCAGAAATTGAATTACAATACTATCAAAATCTTGTAAGATTTCCAGTGGAACAGCAGCAGTCCATGTGATGACAAGATAATATTTCAGTCCGTCCCTTCATGGTTGCTTATGACCTGGGGGGGGGAGGTGCTATGGTTTGAATGTATTTGTATGGATGGCTTCTAGAAGGCAAATCACTTCTATTTCCACTTTCAAACCCACTCAAACTCCCAAAATGTGATGAAATTGCACTACCATAATGCGATCATTTTGCTGTCAACCTTCAACAGTCTGCAGGTTTGCTAGACTTGTCTTACATGATAACAGACATAATGGCTTATCATTGGGTTGTTGGTTTTCTTTATTCTTCACTGACAACTACTGCAAGTCAACTTGGAAAGCAGTGTTATCATGACATAAATATTTGTATTGTGAATAGAGAGAAGGAAATGAGGGACTGCTAACATTTAAGGCCCCTAGATTTGTTATATTACTTGAAACCTGGAAGATAAAAACTCTGGTCCTGGTGACCAACCCAGAATGGATCCTGCAACATTATCCTGGGACATGTATATTTGCCTTCATTTGAGGTATTACTTATAGTTTAAGGAAAACAGCAAACTAGAATAAAGTAATTGTTAAAATAGAGAGAAGGAAAGTTCAATCACAAGGATGATAAGAGTGACTAAAAATATTAAAACTAATAACACAATATTTTATACACTGACAGGTCTATAGTTAGAGAACACTACAATTTGGATTGCCACAAATTGTATAGGTAAGACAGACAGACATATATAGATATAGAGATACACACACACACACACCAAATTGCCCATTGTTAAAAAGGAAAGGATAAGGGCCCACAGTTCAAACCAGCAATCCTTTCCAGTAATCCTATATAAATTCACCTATTTTCTGCTACTAGTATCAAATTAGAGCTATGTCCATCATCAGTATGATTATTCCACCGGGCAAAGGAATATCTAAAAAAAGACTTTTCTACCGTAAGGGTAATTAAGGTTGGGGGAATTATTTATAAAACATTTAATTTATGGAGAAATATCAGAAATGTCTTCTAAGGCAGAGAAATCTAAGAAAATCAATACTAAGAATAAGAAATAGTTGTATATTCAGATGCACTCAGAAGCATTAATTATAAATATGTGAAACATTACTCTCAGTTGTACCATCTTTATCCCAAGATACTAATGAACAAGGGATAATATTAAACCTACTCAAACTGTAGACTTAAAATATTAGCTTGTTCCAATAATGGTACATAGTGTGATCATTCATGTCAGGATAGAAAGAAAGTAAGTTCATGTGCAAATCAAATGTAAGCTGTTATCTATATCTTTAAGTGTGATTGATTGATTGATGTCTAGTGTTTCAAATTTATAGCTTAAAAATGGGAAAGGAGAATCTCATGTTATTAAGATGCAATAACCTGAATGTGGCTAGTCAGTTTCACGGAAACTAACAGTTACCATAGTGGTTTATCAGTGGAACAAGACTGGAATAATAACATATTATGTTTGACCAATGATTTATTCTATGGCCTTGTAATCAGTGAAGAAATGGCTAGTAAATTTTCCTAAGCCATACTGAAAGAGTCAAATGTTAGTAGCATTTAGGCATGACCAGAGAACATATATGTTGCTTATGTGACTTACAGAGGAGTTGCAAATGAAACAGCCAGGGGAAATGATTGTATTTTTTCATGAAAGGGAAGCTCTCTTCTAAACTAAATGATGGAAATGGCTTCACAAGACAGAATACAGAGTGACAAGAAGAATTTAATCTAGGCATTTGAGCATACATGCTCAAAACTGAATTTCTGGGAAAATCTCAAGTAAACGAAAATAAAGAATAAAACTGCAGCATTGGTATCCAATGCTGATATAGTATAGCATATGAAAGACATTATTCTATTGTGAGTTTACAAAAACTATTGTATCTGAAAATATACTGGTACATTTTTTCATTGCTGTACAGATAGTCCTCAATTTATGACCACAATTGAGTCCAAAATTTATGTTGCTAAGTGGGACATTTGTTAAGTGAGTTTTGCCTCATTTTACAACTTTTCTTGCCACTGTTGTTAGGTGAATCATTGCATTTGTTAAGTTAGTAAACTGTTTCTAAGTAAATTTGGTTTCCCCATTGACTTTGCTTGTCACTGGGACACTGGGACACTTCAAGTATGAACCAATTGCCGAGCATCTAAATTTTGATCACATGAGCACGGGGATGCTGCAATAGTCACAAGTGTGAAAAATGGTCATAAGTCACCTTTTTCAGTGCCGTTGTAGCTTTGAACAGTCACTAAACAAACTGTTGTAAGTCAAGAACTACTTGTACTGAGCTGAAATCACTAGGTGGTATAATTTTTAGGCAATGAATTACTTGCGGTGTTCATGTGAAAATAAGAACACCCAAGTATCTATTATTCCTGTTCTTTGAAAACACTCTCCTTCACTTATCCAATAACATGAGGAAGGAAACTAAGGTAGAAGGAGTAATAGAAAAATTATAGAGAATTGCGCTGAACGTTTTCACTTTGTTTCTATTAATTTTCTCCAATTATCTGACAGTTATCATTCAATTTGAGGGAAAAGAACATGCATTCAAGGGAGATTTTCAAAGAAAACAAGAGTTTTGATGAAATTCTCCTCAATCTCATTGATGAGATATAGGATCTTGCCCTGAATTTTGAAGCCTCTCTGGCTTGTGTAACTATCCCTGCTTTTATCACCCAATCCTCTCTCCTCTGATACAATATGTACTGTTGGTTCTCATGCCTCAGTTAAATTCTAAAGGAATATATAGGGGAGTTCAGAAAATGCAGGTAGCCAAAGAAGCTGAAACATGATGGAGAAGTTTGAAACGAAAACAAGAAATATTTTGGGAAACTGGAAGAGAAATTTCAATATGGTATCAATTTAAATCATCCATAGGTAGTAAGATTTTCCACATTGTAAGCAAATGGTGCTATAGAAATATTGGGCAAATTAAAAACAAAGCTCTATAAAGTTCAACTTTTTCCGGCATAAAATAGTGATACTTGTGACTTTTCCTTCACATTCCTCACTAAAGAAAGAAAAAAGATTTTCATTTTCAATTAAATTTCCTGTAAAATATGAACTTTTGGTCCCAGTAACTACAACTTAAGCATAATAATAACAATAACCCACTAACTACAATTTAAGCAGTAACTGTCTGCTGACTGCCAGCTGACTGCAATTTGGCAGTTCGAATCTCACCAGGCTCAAGGTTGACTCAACTTTCAATCCTTCCGAGGTCTGTAAAATGAGGACCCAGATTGGGTGTGGGGGTGTGGGGGTGGGTAGAAGAGACACAATATGCTGACTCTGTAAACCTCTTAAGAGAGGATTGTAAAGCACTGTGAAGCAGTATTATAAGTCTAAATGCTATAATAGCTAATGCTATTCTATAGTTACCTTAATTCAAATGCCAAAGAAAACCATAGTTGAAATGAAAGCTCTCATTTACCACTGTCATCTTTTTTTGGGCAGGGAGACACAAAGAGGAAGGGGAGGAATTTAGGCACACCAAGGTCCATTACAAGTTCATTCACATAGTCAGAGATAAGGTTTTTTTTTGTATACTTGATCCAAGTCAAACTGAATTATTTTTAGTTTCTCAATAAATCATAATGACCTTGATGTATAGTGACCAGCTCACTTATCCTATTAGACCTTATATATATATATATTTTAAAGAGAGGGATGACAGAGAATGAGATGGTTGAATGGAGTCACTGAAGCAGTAGGCGTGAGCTTAAATGGGTTCCAGAGGATGGTAGAGGCCAGGAAGGCCTGGAGGAATGTTGCCCATGGGGTCACGATGGGTCGGACACTAACAACATTTTTTAAAAAAAGAATTGTATTATGCTACAATCATAATAATCACCAAAGTTGTAAAGGCTATAAAGACTCCATGGACTTGTAAAGTGGAATGGTGAAGCAGACCAGAAGCATGACAAGAGGCTTTGGTTATGATGAGACTATTTGAAACAAAGACATTTTCAAAAACAAATCTCTAATCAGACAGTGGTGTGTAAGGGCAGGAAATCTATTTGAGGAACCACTATCAGAGGAGCTTGGTGGAGGGGGGTAAAAAAACCAGTGGATTAATACTCTCATCTTCCGAACTGTAATAGAAAGAGGCATCTGCTGAAGAATGATGTAATGCTGGACATGCTCTAAGCACCAGTTAATTTGCAGAACTGAGTCTGGAGGGAATCACATCTGCAACAGTCCCCTGAATCATATGTCACCATGGCTGCCCTGTTACAATGAGAGAGAACATGAGGAGACATAAATTGCCTACAAGGCCGTGGAAGCAAAAGAAAAAGAAAATCCGAGGAGAGCTTTACAAGACAATTTTACAGCAGGGAGGGAAAATTAAGAAATGGAAAGCAAGACATTGTTAAACTACCTCGCACCACAGCAGGGATTTATCAAACCAGGTAGTTTAGGTCTAAGTCACCTGCCAGGGCTTTGGTGGACTTTAATCTGATTAAAAATAGAAAATTGAAAGTACCATCTTTATTCTTTCTGCAACAAGGCACAGTTAAGTTTCATGGCTTGAGGCACTGGGGACACAAGTGGCCTCTCAAAGCCAGGTGTGTGATCCTTAGAACCTATCCAGAAATTGCCACTGAATTGCAATGTTGAATGGGACTTAAGGGGGAAAGTATCGGTAATTAAAAACACAGGAAGCAATAAAGTCAGCTATGCTGAATTGAATGTAAGTAGAATTTAAGTGGAATCAACACCATCCTCTGCTATATTCCAGCCCTGTTATTTTTCTTGAGAATGACCCTAAGATGGCATTTAGAAGTCATCTAAATGAAATTAGGTAATTACAGTTCAAACAAGAGGTAGGGCAGTATTGAAACTGCAGAGGAACAACCAGGTTGCGTTAAGGTTTTCTTCTGCCTTTATATATATTTTTTAAAAGAAAAGATGCACGTCTGTAAGATGGGAGTCCCTCTCATCACGTGGTAGGAAAACCATATTTCATAGCCTTACGCGTTCTGCTGGTGTGTGTAAAGCTAGAAAATATGTAAATTATGTAGGTCTGTTGGAGACTTCCTGCTCAAGCGCAGAAGTGCCTTCCCATTGAGCTAGCTGAAGCATTAGGGGTCACTTTTCAGAATGATTAGATTAGGATTCAGGAGACAGTTTTGTAAATAGATACCTGAAGACTCATCCATTATTGGTCAAAAGACACACCTTCTTGCCAATTTACAGTCAAGCCATTAAAAAGAAATTATGAATGGTTCTGCCCTAATGGCTGAGGAGATAAATCATATCTAATGGGAAATACTTGGGTTATGAAATGTTAATAACTCTATTCTTTTTTACTTCAATTGGTCTTGTTAAAATTCTGTGTTGCACATGCCTAGGAAAAGGAATATTTTTGGTCTGAGAACTGCCCTCCTAGGGCTAAACTGTTTTTCAGACTATTTTAAAGAGTTGTTCATACTCTTCATTTTCAAGTAAACAGTTATTTTCAAGTCATCCCCTTTTAAGATCTAACAAACACAGGCAATTCCACACTACCTAAACTCAAAACTCTTTTAAAAATGATTCATTAAATGAATGAATGAATTTTTTACTAGGACAGGCAAAAATCAGACATTATGTCTTAATTTGCTTACTGTAATTACATAAATTGCTGTGTTATTCTATAATCCTAAACCAAGATTTTGTATGACCATACAATAGCTTGATTCATATGTAATGCTAAGATAAGGTCTGAGATAACACTTCATGGTATGTCAAAACCAAAGCATATGGTTAAGCATTGCATGTGAATGTCCTTATGGAGCTACATCAGAGGTGGGTTCTTACTGGTTCTATCCGGTTCTATAGAACCGGTAGTAACTCGTCGATGACATCACAGAGCCGGTTCCTTCAGTGTTGCCGTGGGCACTGCCATTTTGAATATTGCTTCTGTGCATGCGCAGAAGCTATTTTTTGACTGCTGTGTGAACGAGCGCTTTGCACGTGTGTGCAAGGCATGACCCTGAGCAAACCGGCAGCAAAACAATTTACAAGCCACCCCTGAGCTACATGTACATTCCATAAAGAAATTAGAAGGATACATTATTATCATTAGCTAGAAATGTCTATTTTATAAGCTGCAAATGTAGTTGACAACATCTCTCATAATTGTAATGAAGAGCAAAAAAATAATATCAATGGACACCTAACTACAGTAAAGCTAAATATATTAGTAGATCTTGAGTTGGATTTGCAGCAAGCTGTTCTAATATTTTCCATTCCGTTTTTTTTTTGTAAATCTCTGATTACTCCTTTGGCAACTCCTTTGTTATCTAAAATTCCACCAAAAATAAAAAAATTCTCAGGTTGGGAAAAAAAAAAGTTCTATTGACCAGTATCTTTATTAATAAGTTACCATGATTCTGGCTGAAAGGTTAAAAATAATTTTACAGGATTTTATTCATGAATAGCAATGTGGACTTTTACTTAAAAGTCAACTATGAGACAATATTAGAAATATTTAGAATATTTTGGAATATCTTGAGCAACATAATGAAAAATAAACTGCATTATATTTTAGATTACTTTGAATATATATTTTTGCTTGTTTGTTTAGCATTCTGGTGCATATGAACCTTGAAGATAATTTTATTAAATAGGTAAGATTGATTTACACTTTCAGAAAGTACAAATAATTGTTAATGAAGAATTAATAAAATCTTTTGAGATTCAGAAAAGGAAGCCCACTGTTTCCTTTTTTGTTCATTTTTTTCTTCAAGTATTGAATAGAGATATAAGTCCAGGTCAGAAAATCAAGTTAAAATTAAAAATATAAATTACGGGCATTTGTGGATGATTTGATCTTAATTTTAGAAGATCTATTAGTGGGAATAGAATAGGAAATGTAAAACCTTTGGTATATTAGCAGGTTTCAAGATTAATAATCGGAATACAAAGATGATAACAAAACTTTGAAATTTGAAGATGAAATAGAACCGATGTAGAAAAATGATTTCGCAATTGAGAAAAAAGTAAAATACTTGAGCATTACTAGAGTGAATATGTAAGTTACTTCGAATTAATTATGTTAAGAAATGGGCTACATTTAAAAAGGACATGTTAAAATGGAGATTGTTTTTTAAATGTCAGTCAATACCTGTTTTTACAATGGATATACCATTTATACAATGGCATCAATGTATATGGCCAGGGGAAAAATATGTTAAGTATAAGGTAATACAAGATGCAAAGGAGAGAGGAGAATTGGGTCTACCAGATTTGAAATTGAATTTTGCTGCTTGTTATTGATCTGAATGAAAGAAGTGATGTTTCTAAGAGACTTTTAGAGTTAAAAGATCATGACCAGAAATTTATATGGCATGGGTGTTTATCGTACTATAAAGTTAAAATTAGTATAAACTTTAAAAATCATACTTCAAATGTATATGTTGGAAAGGTAAAAACCATGTAAGGACATGTTTAAAAAAAGCTTAAAATGGATTCAAATAGATACTTTAATATATAGAGGATTTTAAAGATCAATATTCAGCTGAAGCCAGAACATTTCCTTTTAGGATTAATGGACAAATGGGCAAAAAACCACATGAAAGATTATTTCAATATATGAAATAATAAATATCTTACTCTGGTAAGCTTACTATGGTATATGCAAAGGGATGGAAAGATTTAACGGTATCCACTATGGAGCAAATAGTTGGTGTAGTTAAAGATTTTGCTGAAATGGATACATTGACTTCTTTGATTAGAGAAAAGCCATTATCTACATTTATTGAAGGCACAAAGCTCTTCTGGACTTTTTTGCATAATTTTTTAAATAAAATCTTGTGATTAATGAATTTGATGATTAGTCAGGTTAGATTATGGAAAGAAAAGTAAAATAACTTTTAAAAGGTTAAAATATATTTGTACTTATAAGTGCACTGAAGATATTGGAAGTCGGTTTATTTAGTCTTCCTTTTTTTCTATTTGTTTCCAACTCTTTTTCTCCTTTTTTTTTTTGTATTTTTATGTTGCTTTTTTTCCTCCCTTGATTTACATTAGCTTATGTTAAGTTTTTAATATTCTTTTTTTTTAAAGTTTCAATGAAAACTTCCAGGTTTGGCTTGACAACCGAGAAGGCATTTAGCCAGCACCTAAAGCCTCTGCAGACAGATTGGCTTCTTTTGCTTTTATCTCTATCTGCATAGGATTAACAGTCATGCTTTAATTTTCTTTTCTTTTTTTGTAAGTGAATGTGATCATGTTTTAATTTTGGACATATCAAAATCGATGGTAGCACCCTGACCTACATGTCAGAATGCAAACAGAATTGCAGAAGGAGGCTAAGCTTCTCTGCCCAAGCCAAATGGTGTGTGGTTGCCAAGGCACAACAGTGATGGATAGACTCATTAGTGATTCAGTTATGAACAACTAAAGTGGGAGCCAGGGCATATGGTTTAGCAGATGCTCCAAGCACAAGGCTTTATGGGTGGGGCAGTACAGGTGTTACCTTATTCTGGGCATATAGGTGAGATCTAAAACCTTTTGGGACAGTTTATGCAATTCATTATTATTCCAAAACAAGAAAACAAGAGATAGCTTAATGTTGAAAGACAAAGGGAAAAAATGGCTCTGATATTCACATTGAACTAACAAAAACTTAGCTAAATCGCATAACTCAGGATGTTTTTGTAATTGTTATTCATTGACCTTTCTATTTGAAATTATTTCATATTGTTCCAGAAATGTGCCAATCCATTTGAAGTTTGCCAAAGCATCCAATTCATATTTATCCTCTCTATACATTGTATGTACATATGTATGTCCACCAAATAAATCACAGGACAAAGGAAACTTTTGGATTATTCACTGACTTCAAGAATTCAAGAAAATGAAAAGAATTCACAAAACCATAGCAACTATGGTTGCTATGGTTTTGTGAAGCAGCAGGGGGTTGGACTAGAAGACCTCCAAGGTCCCTTCCAACTCGGTTATTCTATTCTAATGGAGACTTTGTGCTCCTTTGGTATTTGCTAGACTTCAGTTTACATCGATCCCAATCAACTTGTCCAAAAATTAGATAACAAGTCATATTTCAAAAATATCTGGCAGATCATTGGCTAGACTTACACCAAAGCAGGGGTATTCAAATACAGAACCGCTCCCAATGATTAATGAATTTATATGATTCCCTCATGAGTAAAACTGATAAGCTCCTACTTTTTAATAGTGTGTCAGGGGAAGCAGTTTAACATTGAATGTGTTCCTTATCATTCTATGCTCCCTTTGCATATGGAAAATCCACCATCAGAACTCCATTCTCTATTTGCTACCTGCCTATCCAAACAGACCACCATTAAGAGCTCAGGATGGTACGCCTGCCTGCTTTCTCTTTTTAACCAAGAAACTGGTCCAGGTATGCGTTGCCTTCCCAATAAAGATTGTGCGCACCCAGATGGAGTACTGAGTTTGCTTCTTGCTTCTCTGTCAGTAAAATACAGCTTTTGTGGTTACAGAAATACCTCTTTCCCACTCTACCTATTGACCATGGAAACAATTTCCTTTACACCCAATTATCTCTGGCTTCTTAAAGATTCTTATTTGACTTAAGCTTAAGATCTCTATTAAAAGGAAATGAAGGACCACAAAGTTGGGGGAGAGTCACACCCTTCACTCAAAAGTATTATGGGATCCCTGGAGCAATAACTGGTTTCACGCAGGACAGCTTCTGAATGGCTATAAAGGATATGTTTTTGCAACACTTAATCTCTTAGTAGAAATCCATTTCCTGGAGTTGCACAATGTACTGAAGTATAAACTACCGTATTTTTCTGAGTATAAGACGCACCTTTTTACTCCCAAAAAGAGGGTGAAAACTTGGGTGCGTCTT
>JANHFT010007168.1:56381-66413 GCA_032467955.1 Pseudoxenodon macrops | reverse complement strand
TGGCTGTGCACCGCCCTGAGTCTTTCGAGAGAAGGGCGGTATATAAATTTAATAAATAAATAAATAAATAAATAATAAATAACTTGTTACTCTATCTTCACTCTCTCTCTATATGGAATATGAAAAAAAGACAGATTCATGAATAGCATAAAAACCACTCTAAATATGTATGTTTTTCTAAAAAAAATTCTAAAGAGACCAACAAGTTGTTTTTCAGGTCATTTATTTACTTTTAGTAAGCCTGAGTGTAATTATATCCTGTTGTCCATTCGAAACAAACAGCATCATACAAAGGCACATTCGTAACATTCAAACGCAGTGAAATAATAGGGAAAATATAACAGTAGGTTGCTTCAATGAAAGCATGAAAAGAACAGCAAAAACAGTAAAAGAAAATACATTCTGTATAAAATGTACATAGATGCATTGTTCTGTGCAAATGAGCAAACATATCAAAGAATCCCAACTAGTTTCAAGGAAGATAGAATGTTAGTTTCACTTTCATAAACTTTCCATTATGCAGATAAATCTGAAAATTGGAGTTTCTGTTCTACTATTAATACCTACCAATCTAAGTCAGGGGTGTCATCAAACTCAAAGCCTGGGGACCTGATCTGGCCCATGCGGTACTTAAATATGGCCCACGGGGCTGCCCTGGAAACAGCGAAGGATCGGCCTTCAGTGCCTCTGCTAGCAAAAATGGACCTCAGGAGGGTTGCATGCGGCCTTCCCGAGCTCGGTTTTCACTAATTGAAGGTTGCAGGAGCCATCTCAGCAAAAGTGGAGCTCGTGAGAGCCGTGGGTTGCATCCTCAAGTGCCATTTTTGCTGGCAGAGGGTTGCAGGAGGCCACCACAGGCAGCCCCAACACAAGTGACGTTGAGCTGGCCATGCCCAACCTGCCCCCCTGAAGTCCAACACAACCCTGATGCAGCCCTCAATAAAATTGAGTTTTACACCCCTGATCTATGTGATAGTGGTGAAGATGGAGCCAACCGCAGTATCAAATATTGTACCATATCCATGTTGTTGAAGTAATAAATCTGTAGTAGCATGCTTCTTAGCCACATCCTCATGGTTTTTTCCACCCAGAAATTACAATTGAATGAAACTGGCCCTTCAAATTCTCACTTGTTATAAGGAATGGTCTAAATTGTAGTCCAACAACATCTGGAAGGCCATATGTTTCTACAATGATCTAGTTCTGAGATCTGGTGTGACAAAATGTCAAGAACAGCATTACTTGACTAGGTTGCTATTGATCAGAGAATTTTCTTTCATTGTCTTAAAATTTGACAAAAATTGGTGGTGGGCCTATGTGTTCTAAAATATGGTAGAAGCAACATTTACAGCTTTCTCATGAATTATTCAGAAACATTTCCATCCACATTTAATTTTAGTCAGTTTTCTCTCTTACACAGTGAATTTGTTTACACATGTATATTCATGTGCCATGTCTAATGTTTATTGCCATTCACAAATTGATGACAAGTTACAGTCAGAAATTTTAGAGCTCATCTTTGCATCATTTCAAAACTCCCTTACACAATTCAGCTACTAGTCATCAAGGGCAGAAAAATTAAAAGATGTACTACAAATTTATAAATAAGCTTGTTCTGGCATACTAGGCAAAGGAAACTTATGAATACGATACAATAGTATAAAAGCAATAGTTTGCATTTTGTTATTTTTGCATAATACAAGTCATATATTCACAGATTTACTCACAAAAAAAATTATACTTCAGTTTAAATCTACTAATTGCAGTCAAAACACTGCATGCCATTTGCTCATTTTTTCCTATCTAAATGTTTTCTCTTGGCTTGTACCAGAGAATGGCTGTTAATTGTAGCCATTGGAATAGCTTTCTATGTGCAACAAGCCATCAATAAAACTGTATATAAAGTTCTGCTTTATGTTCAGTAATTAATTGATTCTTTCACACTGACAAATGCTGGTGACTTTCTTAATTAAATCCATGGAAATTGCACTGTCAGTTTGTTTATTCGTGTATGAAATCCATCTGGCACTGTTTAATATTTTCCTTTGTAATGTAGCTTTTTAGGGGGGGAAAAGTAACAGTTTGGGTAGAACCAAAAACAGTTATGGAAAAGATTATTATTTTTTATTCAACTTGGAAGACTACCTTTTGGCAGGCTGTTAAATCTCCATATTCTTACCTGCAAAGTCAAAACCTTATGTATCAATTTTATTTAATTGGACAAACTGCAAAAGGTTTGGGATGCATTAGTAGTATTCTTATTTTTCTGTAATAAAAACAAAAGGTGGTTTGTTCTGAATCTGCACCAGTGTGAAAATTCTCCCTAACCCGCTTAGAAAAAAATTATACACACACCACACCGTACCCCTCACCACAGATTTGGATGAGATTTCAAAATAATCTAGATAGGTGTAAATGGAGAAGAACTTCAGATAAATCCAATCAACTGCAGATTTTTTAACCATTTTGACCAATGCATTTGCTATAATGGTGAGTCCAGTAAAAGAGCTTGTTAAGGACCTGTGCCATTAAATATATCACATGATCATTTTAAGGAATCGTTAACAAAAAAAAACCTTGAAAGACTAGCAATAATATCAGATTTCAATAGAAGAGCATATCTGCAGTTCAGGGTTGAACTGTGATGTCTTGGTACAGTCTGATTTGTTGGTTTGCTTATAGACCTTTCATTACCTGACTAGGTAACATCATCAGTGCTAATGTTTTCTTAAGCATCTGACACCCATGCATGTTTCCAATAGAAGCGAACATAAGTAGCTCAGAGTGGAACTGAGGAGTCCTTGGTGTTGTCTGAACTTGGTTGTTTGCTTGCAGATGTCTCATTGCCTGTTTAGGTGACATTATTTGCAAGCAAAAAAAAAAAAAACAAGCTCAAAGAGCCTAGAAGAATTCATAATACCAGATTTTCTTGAATGAAAACAAATTTTTATCTATTGTTTTGATTCAGGAACTGAAGCAGTCTCTGGTGGGAACTTGATATAGAACACATGTTAGTTCATCTAGTTCCCTTAGTGGAACCTTGATACTATTTATCATGGCACCTTTCATGAAATCTTCAGCTGAAATGAAATCTGCAAAACCTCATTAATGCAGAATTTTGTAACTCTAACAGAAATAAATTGACACGAATTTTTGTATCTTTCTTCATATGTATTTTAACTAGATTTAATTTGAAATTAGTGTGGATGGATGAAAAATCCACAGTGCCATCCTCTTTCCCTAATGTGGATTTTGAGAGGTTTTTCTCAAAAACGTTTGCCTGAATCATTTAATTTAATCAGTACCACAAAGGTTGCTATCTCTTCAGTTTGTCAGCGATGATTATTGTTAAAAGAGTTCAACCCAATTCTGTTAAAATCACACTTTACAAAGGCAGCAACACTTTTCATTTTGAGATTTTATTGGCTGAGAAAAAAAGTTATTTGATAATTACTAAAAGGCAATGTCGACAATTTGCTATAAAACATTGATTTAAATATTTTTCTTTCTTTCTTTCTTTTTTTTGGAGATAGCCTGAGGAGATTGTGAATATTTATAAATTGCTGGTTAAATACTTTAAAGCAACAATTATCTTAACATGAACAAATTGTAAGATAATTGGTTATGAAGGAAATAGAAGTTGAAAGCTGGCGAGTTTAACCAAGCAGGATGATTTCAAAATTTACATTTTATATTCAGACCCAAGCATAGGTAACCTTTCTGTCATCTGAAAATATCATTTAAATAATGACTTTAAAGAAGAGGAGAAAAATTATTGAGACCCTCTCCCACAAATTCCTGCTGTAGAGATTGAAAAGTGCCAAACACTCAGTGAATTTGAGCAAGTACATAATCAAGGCAAGAAAAGTTACTGTCAGTGGCCTTTAAAAAAAAAAAAGTTGGTGCATTTTGTTAAGGACTAGTATTAAATATATCTAAAGGGAATAATGTGTATGTGCGCGGACTGAATATCATCTTGCATATATGACCTATACTTTTAAAAATGTTATTATTCTTTGTGATTCTTTGTTATTCCTTGAAAGTATAGTATATATTGCAAATTATTATTAGGACAAAAAAGGTTATGCATGAATACATAATTACAGAAAGCTTCACTAGATTTTTCTTGTTATTTCTTTTTAAAGTAAACAGTTTGACCCTCTGCCCCATTTACCTCCTATATATTTATCTTTGTTACTAGATAGGTTGAAGGCAATTTTATTTGAATTAATGACATCCCTACATCAGGAATGGCTGTATACCTTGTAGCTGAACTTTTTGCGATGGCATTAACTGATTACCTCATTTTTTTCTGAGGCATATGGTTTTGGTTCATTTGTTGAATTGTATTTTGATTGCAGCTAATTATATTGAGAACAAGTATCACTATAAGTCCTTATTAAATCAAGATGGCTGTTCTTCCTGTATGCATCACATAATCATTTTCACTGTCTGCTTGAATGACGGGAAATGATTTTAAGAGTGAATTGTCTTATTTTATTCTAGAATTCTTACCCAGAATTAACGCTCGGTATATTTCTCACAATGTTAAGCAATGTTTGAGGCATGTATGGACCTCCTTGAAATTCCTTGTAGATAAGGATCTGTAGATAAGAACACTGAGTTTAAAGAT
The DNA here is from genome assembly GCA_032467955.1 of Pseudoxenodon macrops. Lineage (NCBI taxonomy): Eukaryota > Metazoa > Chordata > Lepidosauria > Squamata > Pseudoxenodontidae > Pseudoxenodon > Pseudoxenodon macrops. The sequence continues at coordinate 61,780 of JANHFT010007168.1, read as the reverse complement.
GTTTGTTGATTGGTAAATGCTTATAGGGATATAAAACATTCTATAGGCCCCTGGCTACAATATTTGTATGAAAGCACACCTATTAGTCCTATTAGTCTTAATCACAGGCCGATATCTTTTAAGGTTCTACTTCTATTATCATCTTACGTTTAATATAAAGCTTTAATATAAAGTCATAAGGCATGGATTGGAGGATGGGGATGTATCTGACTGTATCTGGAATGTGTTAAAAAAAGCTACAGTATATTGAATTACAACAAGTGAACAAAAAAATGAGTCATAGGAGGTTTTCCTAAAAACTTTAAATGTGAACTATCAGCGCTTCAAGTAGTCTGGACAAGAAGCATAAACCATGATTACTAACACCCATCTTTTATATATATATATATATAAAAGATGGGTGTTAGTAATCATGGTTTATGCTTCTTGTCCAGACTACTTGAAGCGCTGATAGTTCACATTTAAAGTTTTTAGGAAAACCTCCTATGACTCATTTTTTTGTTCACTTGTTGTAATTCAATATACTGTAGCTTTTTTTAACACATTCCAGATACAGTCAGATACATCCCCATCCTCCAATCCATGCCTTATGACTTTATATTAAAGCTTTATATTAAACGTAAGATGATAATAGAAGTAGAACCTTAAAAGATATCGGCCTGTGATTAAGACTAATAGGACTAATAGGTGTGCTTTCATACAAATATTGTAGCCAGGGGCCTATAGAATGTTTTATATCCCTATAAGCATTTACCAATCAACAAACATCTTTAAACTCAGTGTTCTTATCTACAGATCCTTATCTACAAGGAATTTCAAGGAGGTCCATACATGCCTCAAACATTGCTTAACATTGTGAGAAATATACCGAGCGTTAATTCTGGGTAAGAATTCTAGAATAAAATAAGACAATTCACTCTTAAAATCATTTCCCGTCATTCAAGCAGACAGTGAAAATGATTATGTGATGCATACAGGAAGAACAGCCATCTTGATTTAATAAGGACTTATAGTGATACTTGTTCTCAATATAATTAGCTGCAATCAAAATACAATTCAACAAATGAACCAAAACCATATGCCTCAGAAAAAAATGAGGTAATCAGTTAATGCCATCGCAAAAAGTTCAGCTACAAGGTATACAGCCATTCCTGATGTAGGGATGTCATTAATTCAAATAAAATTGCCTTCAACCTATCTAGTAACAAAGATAAATATATAGGAGGTAAATGGGGCAGAGGGTCAAACTGTTTACTTTAAAAAGAAATAACAAGAAAAATCTAGTGAAGCTTTCTGTAATTATGTATTCATGCATAACCTTTTTTGTCCTAATAATAATTTGCAATATATACTATACTTTCAAGGAATAACAAAGAATCACAAAGAATAATAACATTTTTAAAAGTATAGGTCATATATGCAAGATGATATTCAGTCCGCGCACATACACATTATTCCCTTTAGATATATTTAATACTAGTCCTTAACAAAATGCACCAACTTTTTTTTTTTTAAAGGCCACTGACAGTAACTTTTCTTGCCTTGATTATGTACTTGCTCAAATTCACTGAGTGTTTGGCACTTTTCAATCTCTACAGCAGGAATTTGTGGGAGAGGGTCTCAATAATTTTTCTCCTCTTCTTTAAAGTCATTATTTAAATGATATTTTCAGATGACAGAAAGGTTACCTATGCTTGGGTCTGAATATAAAATGTAAATTTTGAAATCATCCTGCTTGGTTAAACTCGCCAGCTTTCAACTTCTATTTCCTTCATAACCAATTATCTTACAATTTGTTCATGTTAAGATAATTGTTGCTTTAAAGTATTTAACCAGCAATTTATAAATATTCACAATCTCCTCAGGCTATCTCCAAAAAAAAGAAAGAAAGAAAGAAAAATATTTAAATCAATGTTTTATAGCAAATTGTCGACATTGCCTTTTAGTAATTATCAAATAACTTTTTTTCTCAGCCAATAAAATCTCAAAATGAAAAGTGTTGCTGCCTTTGTAAAGTGTGATTTTAACAGAATTGGGTTGAACTCTTTTAACAATAATCATCGCTGACAAACTGAAGAGATAGCAACCTTTGTGGTACTGATTAAATTAAATGATTCAGGCAAACGTTTTTGAGAAAAACCTCTCAAAATCCACATTAGGGAAAGAGGATGGCACTGTGGATTTTTCATCCATCCACACTAATTTCAAATTAAATCTAGTTAAAATACATATGAAGAAAGATACAAAAATTCGTGTCAATTTATTTCTGTTAGAGTTACAAAATTCTGCATTAATGAGGTTTTGCAGATTTCATTTCAGCTGAAGATTTCATGAAAGGTGCCATGATAAATAGTATCAAGGTTCCACTAAGGGAACTAGATGAACTAACATGTGTTCTATATCAAGTTCCCACCAGAGACTGCTTCAGTTCCTGAATCAAAACAATAGATAAAAATTTGTTTTCATTCAAGAAAATCTGGTATTATGAATTCTTCTAGGCTCTTTGAGCTTGTTTTTTTTTTTTTTGCTTGCAAATAATGTCACCTAAACAGGCAATGAGACATCTGCAAGCAAACAACCAAGTTCAGACAACACCAAGGACTCCTCAGTTCCACTCTGAGCTACTTATGTTCGCTTCTATTGGAAACATGCATGGGTGTCAGATGCTTAAGAAAACATTAGCACTGATGATGTTACCTAGTCAGGTAATGAAAGGTCTATAAGCAAACCAACAAATCAGACTGTACCAAGACATCACAGTTCAACCCTGAACTGCAGATATGCTCTTCTATTGAAATCTGATATTATTGCTAGTCTTTCAAGGTTTTTTTTTGTTAACGATTCCTTAAAATGATCATGTGATATATTTAATGGCACAGGTCCTTAACAAGCTCTTTTACTGGACTCACCATTATAGCAAATGCATTGGTCAAAATGGTTAAAAAATCTGCAGTTGATTGGATTTATCTGAAGTTCTTCTCCATTTACACCTATCTAGATTATTTTGAAATCTCATCCAAATCTGTGGTGAGGGGTACGGTGTGGTGTGTGTATAATTTTTTTCTAAGCGGGTTAGGGAGAATTTTCACACTGGTGCAGATTCAGAACAAACCACCTTTTGTTTTTATTACAGAAAAATAAGAATACTACTAATGCATCCCAAACCTTTTGCAGTTTGTCCAATTAAATAAAATTGATACATAAGGTTTTGACTTTGCAGGTAAGAATATGGAGATTTAACAGCCTGCCAAAAGGTAGTCTTCCAAGTTGAATAAAAAATAATAATCTTTTCCATAACTGTTTTTGGTTCTACCCAAACTGTTACTTTTCCCCCCCTAAAAAGCTACATTACAAAGGAAAATATTAAACAGTGCCAGATGGATTTCATACACGAATAAACAAACTGACAGTGCAATTTCCATGGATTTAATTAAGAAAGTCACCAGCATTTGTCAGTGTGAAAGAATCAATTAATTACTGAACATAAAGCAGAACTTTATATACAGTTTTATTGATGGCTTGTTGCACATAGAAAGCTATTCCAATGGCTACAATTAACAGCCATTCTCTGGTACAAGCCAAGAGAAAACATTTAGATAGGAAAAAATGAGCAAATGGCATGCAGTGTTTTGACTGCAATTAGTAGATTTAAACTGAAGTATAATTTTTTTTGTGAGTAAATCTGTGAATATATGACTTGTATTATGCAAAAATAACAAAATGCAAACTATTGCTTTTATACTATTGTATCGTATTCATAAGTTTCCTTTGCCTAGTATGCCAGAACAAGCTTATTTATAAATTTGTAGTACATCTTTTAATTTTTCTGCCCTTGATGACTAGTAGCTGAATTGTGTAAGGGAGTTTTGAAATGATGCAAAGATGAGCTCTAAAATTTCTGACTGTAACTTGTCATCAATTTGTGAATGGCAATAAACATTAGACATGGCACATGAATATACATGTGTAAACAAATTCACTGTGTAAGAGAGAAAACTGACTAAAATTAAATGTGGATGGAAATGTTTCTGAATAATTCATGAGAAAGCTGTAAATGTTGCTTCTACCATATTTTAGAACACATAGGCCCACCACCAATTTTTGTCAAATTTTAAGACAATGAAAGAAAATTCTCTGATCAATAGCAACCTAGTCAAGTAATGCTGTTCTTGACATTTTGTCACACCAGATCTCAGAACTAGATCATTGTAGAAACATATGGCCTTCCAGATGTTGTTGGACTACAATTTAGACCATTCCTTATAACAAGTGAGAATTTGAAGGGCCAGTTTCATTCAATTGTAATTTCTGGGTGGAAAAAACCATGAGGATGTGGCTAAGAAGCATGCTACTACAGATTTATTACTTCAACAACATGGATATGGTACAATATTTGATACTGCGGTTGGCTCCATCTTCACCACTATCACATAGATCAGGGGTGTAAAACTCAATTTTATTGAGGGCTGCATCAGGGTTGTGTTGGACTTCAGGGGGGCAGGTTGGGCATGGCCAGCTCAACGTCACTTGTGTTGGGGCTGCCTGTGGTGGCCTCCTGCAACCCTCTGCCAGCAAAAATGGCACTTGAGGATGCAACCCACGGCTCTCACGAGCTCCACTTTTGCTGAGATGGCTCCTGCAACCTTCAATTAGTGAAAACCGAGCTCGGGAAGGCCGCATGCAACCCTCCTGAGGTCCATTTTTGCTAGCAGAGGCACTGAAGGCCGATCCTTCGCTGTTTCCAGGGCAGCCCCGTGGGCCATATTTAAGTACCGCATGGGCCAGATCAGGTCCCCAGGCTTTGAGTTTGATGACACCCCTGACTTAGATTGGTAGGTATTAATAGTAGAACAGAAACTCCAATTTTCAGATTTATCTGCATAATGGAAAGTTTATGAAAGTGAAACTAACATTCTATCTTCCTTGAAACTAGTTGGGATTCTTTGATATGTTTGCTCATTTGCACAGAACAATGCATCTATGTACATTTTATACAGAATGTATTTTCTTTTACTGTTTTTGCTGTTCTTTTCATGCTTTCATTGAAGCAACCTACTGTTATATTTTCCCTATTATTTCACTGCGTTTGAATGTTACGAATGTGCCTTTGTATGATGCTGTTTGTTTCGAATGGACAACAGGATATAATTACACTCAGGCTTACTAAAAGTAAATAAATGACCTGAAAAACAACTTGTTGGTCTCTTTAGAATTTTTTTTAGAAAAACATACATATTTAGAGTGGTTTTTATGCTATTCATGAATCTGTCTTTTTTTCATATTCCATATAGAGAGAGAGTGAAGATAGAGTAACAAGTTATTTATTATTTATTTATTTATTTATTTATTAAATTTATATACCGCCCTTCTCTCGAAAGACTCAGGGCGGTGCACAGCCA
>JANHFT010007168.1:43982-55118 GCA_032467955.1 Pseudoxenodon macrops | reverse complement strand
TCCCCAGCCCACAGAGACACTCTGCAAGCCTCCCAAACCCTCTGCATGGCCTGTTTTTTTGCAAAAATGAGTGAAAAACGGGCCAGTTTTTGCAAAAAACAGGGTGCACAGAGGGTTTGGGAGGCCTGCAGACTGCTCCTGGGGCCGGGGAGGACAAAAACTTTTTTTCTTATGCACCTCTTTGAAATCTTGGTGCGTCTTATACAGCGGTGCATCTTATAGTCCGAAAAATACGGTCTATATAAATCGCATAGATAATTCTATGTCATTCATTTTCCCTCTGTGAGATTATTTCTTATCACCGACCCTGCTTTCCCTTTTTTCAGATACAGTTATTCCAATAAACAGACATTTCAGTGTATATTAGGGGTGGGTTCTGCTTCTTTTTGCTGCCGGTTCACTCAGGGGCATGCTGCGTGTGCAAAGCAATAAAAACTAGCTTCTGCGCATGCACAGAAGCAAAATCCAAGTTGGCGGCACCCATGGAGACACAGATGGAACCGGCTCTGTGATGTCACCACGGAGTTACTACCAGTTCTATAGAACCGGATAGAACCAGTAGGAACTTACCTCTGGTGTATATCATGATCAGCTAAGCATATTAAGACTTTGCTAGAGAATTTGTTAAAGACTTTATGAAACCTTGAAGTAGGCAATATCAATTTGTTCTCTGAAAATACAACACCAAGTTTGTTGAAAATTTAAAACTATTTTTTAATTATCATACAAGCTTTTGTGGATCCTAAACTACTTAATATTAATAGATTAGGAAGCCCCAATGTTTATCTAATAACCATTTTGATATTTATTTTTCATAGCAGGACAAGTTATTTTTTTGCACTGAACCGATTTAGACTTGTAATTATCAAATAGGTTTGGTAATACTTGGATTATGATGTAGTTTTAGCCTTTAAATAAAGACATTTATTCACAAGATGGATTCAACTATACTATTTTTTTCTTCCTGTCGGAGCATTATACGTTCATACTATAGTTTAGACCAGGATACTGTATCAAAGATGAATTTAATAAAATATAAGCTACATAAAGCAGTGCAGCACAATAACATGGTTTAGTATTGATCACCCTGCCCTGAATCCAACCATATTCACCCATCAAAATGTATTCAGAGTAGAGCCAGCTGAGAAATTTAACTTGATTTACTGTACTACTGCTGATTTGAATTAAAGACTAATTAGGTGGAATTAGCTAGACTATCTCTTTTGTCTTAACATTTTAAAAAATGCTGAAAAAATTATAACCTGACATTACTACATGCCAAGAAACACACATTACTACCAAATGAACAGCTTTTCTTGAAGCCGAGGGAGTAGAATGGAGAAACATATATTATTAGCAAATATTCAAATAAATCATGTTGGCATAGCATGTTTAACAATAGTAAAACTATTTCCTTAAAAATGCAGGGTCCACTTTGTTTTTGTTTATTGTTGCTGTTTTGGATCAACTAAGTGTTTAATCCATCCATTGCAATAGGAACTGACTGATCAATTTGTTGAAAAGCAATCTTAAGACTGATATGGAATACAAATACATTAAGAGTGAACAACATTTTAATTTGTTTACACTTAAGATACCTACTTCTGTAGTGTTTCATTTAACTTTTGTGGCCTTATTAATAATACTCCTGAAATGTTTCATGAACAGTTTTACAGTTTTTTACATTCCACAAACTATCAGACTTTAATCAAATTCAAGGTTTGAAGAGAGAGAAGATTATTTTAATTTTTTTTCTCAGACTATGTTACAAGAATATATATGGGAATTCAAGTTAATAGACAATATTTTTAAAACCTAAAACTAGAATATAAGCATTTCAAAGCAGTTTCAGATTTGACTTATTTCCTTAGTTTTGGAGGAGGGGTTCCTATTCTCCAGCCCCTGGCCCACTACAGTGTCTTGAGCCCTTTGGAACCAGGCTGTGGAAATGGTGGTCGAGTGCGCAGGCACGTTCCCACTTATGGAAGGGTAAGAGTGGGAACGTGTACTCCATTTGCATGAGCCACAGATGTGCATGTCCACTGCTCAAGCAAATGGAGCTGTATGTGTATGCTTGTCCACCCCTTGTGCAGAACCATCCCCTTTCCTTCCCCTGCCATTCCACAAAGCCAGAAATGTTGGGGAACTCTGTTTTGGAGGATCAAATTGAGGACTTTTCATTAGGCCCAATTCTTAGATTTCTGGAAACCTAATTCTATAAAATTAATAACAACAATTCTGTTAATTTCAAATTTGAATATTTCTCTCCTAAGACATTCTCTTTTGTGTTGGAAACCACATAGACAAAGCTTTTGTAGCAGTTAAATTTCGGTTAGGTAAAACAATTTGAATATTCATTAAAATGTATCCACCAGAACTATCAGTCAGTAGCTGTTGTCATGCTTTTTTTCCCCATGCAGAAATAGAAAAGAGAGATTGGAGAAGCGGGGATTGTGAGAGAGTAAACACAGACACGGGAATACACAGTGAAAGAAATAACAGTGGTACTGACTCCCACAAGCACTCTTTGCAAACAACTGGGGTACTCACTATTGTGTGCCTGCTTATTGTCTTGTCATCCTTTCCTCCCACATATTTGCCATTATCATCAGTCAATATACATTTTGCAAGTCATTGAGGATTTACACTATATACTGTATGTAGAAACTCTTATTTTTTTCATTCCTGCTTAAGTAAATGCTTCACCCAGATATTTTTTTGGCACAAATGTTTTATTTTCAATTAAATAATTATTATTATTTACAAAATATAATTTTACTTATTACTGCTGTGAAAAATATTTGAAGCTTTCTCTTTTTTTCTCTTTCTCTTTGAAAGTTTAGCTTTGTCTGTTATTTCTATCTTTTTTCTCTGTTCTAATTTAGTTTGTATCAGTCCTTACTTAAACTTTCTATAAACTTTCTATAAAATTGTCTAGATATTTCTTACATGCAATGATATTATGGCTATTCCTGATCATTGCACAATGTCATTAGCAAAACTTGTTGAAATTACACAGCAATACATTTTACATTCTGGTTGTAATATTAATTGGAATAAGTCTAATTTGTTGCCTTTGGGATCTACTATCTCTACAGGTAGCTGTAGGATTAGGATTTACAGTTTTTACCAACTCTATAAAATATCTGGATTTACATGTTTCCTGAAATATATTACAATATGTTGAATTAAATATGTCTGAATGTAGAGATGCAATTTCACTTGATATAACTCAGTGCTTAAAAGTTCCATTACATTTTTGGGGTAAGATTGATGTTATTAAAATGAACATTACAAAGAGATTAATGTATATTTTAAGAGAGATCCCAAACTTAATTTCCATTAGATATTTTACACAGATAGATAGGTTAATGAGAACTTAAAAAGGTTCAAACGCCTAGAATATCTGCTAAATTGCAGCTACCTCATGATGACTTTAAGGTACAGATTTTCAACTGCAGGAAGTCTTTGACCTATGATCACAATTGAGCCCAAAATTTCTGTTGCTAAGTGAAACCGTTAAGTGAATTTTGCCCTATTTTACGACTTTTCTTGCCACAGTTGTTAAATGAATTATTTAAGCAGTTAAATTAGTAACATGGTTGTAAAGCAAATCTGGCTTCCCTATTGATTTTGCTTGTCAGAATGTTGTAAAAGGCCTGATCATGTGATCCCAGGACATTGCAACTATCATCAATATGAACCAGCTGCTAAGCAACCAAATTTTGATCGCGTGACCATGGGGATGTTGCAAGGGTTACCAGGGTGAAAAACGGCCATAAGTAATTTTTTTCAGTGCCATTCTAACTTTGAATGGTCACTAAACATACTGTTGTAAGTCGAAACCTACCTTATACTATTGGGTCTTTATTTTAAATTTTTTTAGGGGGTCCTCTTTGACCCCATTTGGAAATTTAAGTATAAAAGTATATATTTTTTGACATTATGGCATGTTTCATAGTCTAGATAAGTTAAACTGAAGCATTCTTTTCCTTTCCCTGAAAGCTGCTAGACATTTCCGGTTATCAATAAGCAGTTACGGTTTGATCACAAATCACTGATGTTATAATATCAATCATTAATACCTCAAATGAGAACTCTTGAATTGATTTGTTCTATGATCCCTTTGTTTTGTTCTCTTGGCCATTCAACATATTCATCTTCTTCTCCAACACCAGAATTCAAAAGCATCAATACTCATCCTATTCTACTTCTTCGAAGACCAACCTTTGCTTTTGTTTTCAGGGAAAACAATTTTCTGCATGATTTTTGATCATGATTTTTGAGAATATAGAGATATTCTGGCATCTGAATATGACTTCCAGGTCCTTGTTGGGTAGTCTCCAAGTGCTAGCCTGAGATAGGTAGGTAGATAGGTAGTAGGTAGGTACGTATTTATTTACCGGTATTTACAAAAATTTATATGGCTGCCCAACTCACTCTTAGTGATTCCAGGTGGGTCACAAAGATAAAAATCCAATAAAAAAGGAATAAAAAAGGAATAACAACTCACACATACCCTGGTGACAACAATCAATTGAGACATTTGGTGGAATCACATTTATGTAACACAGTTATCCCATTTAATCCAGTTTTATCATTAGAATATATTTAGCTTTTTTTTCTTTAACTATATAATCTCTCATTTTTTTCTGATAAATTATACTTGTTTTTAAAAAATTACCATAAAATTAATTAAAGGATCACCTCTTTTCCTATATAATGAAATTATAATAGCCAAGTTTGGCAGAGCACTCTAATGCATAAAAAGAGAAATGAGCACCAGATTCCACCTATCCAAATAGCTATACATAATTTCTTAAGTGTTGATTTCTAAATCAAGGACTTTTCCTGGTGTAAAATTGCTTAGCTACGTTTTTAATGTTCGAACATGACCAGAACCAAATACACATGCAAACTCAGAATCCCCTATTCATCAAATGTAATCATTTGAGATTTAAAAAAATCCCCGTGCTGAAAGTATAAACATTTACAGACATTTATAAATGTTGTTACTCAACACGAGTCCACTCAAAACCTTTTTAAAGTAGAGATAATTTGTTCCAGGTTTCACTCATGGAAAGAGTCTTAGCCAAAGAATAATTTAGTAGTTGAAATAGTCAGATGGATCAGCATTCTTAATGATGGCAATTAAAATATAATGGCAAAAGTAATTTCAGTATCATGGGTTTTCCCCACAACTGAACTATTTTCTTCAAAGGATAAGGCACTGGAGAGAGAGAAAATCATTGATACTAGTGAGAAGAAAGTAGGGAGGAAGGAAACTATTCAAATGAATGCTGTGCCCTGGAATCCCTCAATGGTTTTTAAAAAGCTGGATTCATTTGAATAATATTTATACCCATATAGTGCTCAAAGACTGCCTGGTACTGAGCCAGTTGTACATATCCTTCAGAGTCATATTTAAACATCTTCCAGATCTAAATCTGACTGAATCAAATCTGGGAGACCCAGGTATTAGTAAGTTTCCATTCAATAAACTGTGTCCATTGAGAATTGATATGAAATTATCTAAGATTCATTAGAATGTTGTTAGTGATAGGAGCAGCTAAAAGAATGAAACCAAAGTATAATGCTTGGGGGGGGGGGAATTTTGCGGTGTCAGTGGAGACACTTCAGGTTTCATATAGCAAATCCAGTTTCAGTCCTCAGCATCTCAAGGAAGGGATAGAAAGAATTCTTCCTTTAAAAAAAGAATGTTTGCCACAGTTGTTAAGTAAATCACTGCAGTTGTTAAATTAATGGTTGTTAAGTGAATCTGTCTTCCTCATTAACTTTGTTTGTGAGATGGTGGGGAAAGGTGATTACATGACTCCGGGACACTGCAATCATCAAAAATATGAGTCAATTGCTAAGTATCTGAATTTTGATCACAAGAATATGGTGTTGTAAACATGAAAAATGGTTATAGGTCATTTTTTTTCAATGCCATTGCAACTTTGAATGCTATTAAATGAACTGTTGTAAGTTGAGGACTACCTGTACCTTATTCTTGGCCACATTCTCTGAGCAGCCAGTCTATAACCCTTCATTCAGTGATCATTACATAATAAGAGGGATTTGCAATGGATCCTTGTAGTTCCATTGTCACAACTTCCCCATGATTATGTAGTCCCAATTCAAGAACTTGGCAATTAGCTCGCAGTGATGACATTACAGCTTCCCACAGTCACATGATTGCCATTTGCAACCACCACTGCCAGCTTCTGACAAGTAAAGTCAATGAGGAAGCCAACAAATAGAGATCACATGACTATGGGATGCTGTCAGTACATGGGATTTGCCTAACAACAGCAACTGGGCCTATCACAACTGATATCATAAGTCTACCTAGCTACATAACATAGCACTTTACGATTGCATAGCTTAACAGTAAAGCGTCTCATCCAAATTACCATTGTTAAGCGAGGAATTGCTTGTATATGGAAACAAAAGGCACAACCACTTTTAGTGGTTATTTTTCTAAAATAATAGAAAATAATACTTAAATGTGTCTGTGCTTGCTTGTTTTCTTGGAGACCTTTCATTACCCTAACTAGGTAACATCATCAATGCCAGTTCTGATAATGTTATCTAATTAGAGTAATGAAATATCTTCAAGAAAACAAACAAGCTCACAGAGCACCAAGGAACCCTCTTTGTGATCCAGCTGTATTTTTTATTAAGTACTAGCTGGATGCCCGTGCTTCACTAAGAAACTATGTGCTCGGGCTTGATAAATTGAAACTTAAAGCCTGAAACCTAATGTAGAATGTGTAACTCCATAGCATCACAGTGTGTTGATATAAGGCAACTGGCAGTTGCAACAGAGGGCGAGTGGGAGTAGAATGGCCCAGCCTGCAAGCCGGATGAGTCATGCACTGGCCACGCTCACACATGATTTAGCGAATGGGTAGCATCAGATCGTGTTAATATAAGGCAATTGGCAGTAGGGACAGAGTTCCTTTCAGGTGGGGAGAGGGAGTAGAACATCTAATCCTTTAGCATCAGAGCATATGAATATAATACTGGATATGAAATACTAATGATCTGATGGTCATTTCAAAAAATCCTTTCTTAGTGAGCATCTAGAAGCCAAGAGGAACATACATGCCAAATATATTCTATTTTTTTTCTGTAATTCCAAACAGGATTCAAAAGATAATATCTTCTCCAGGAACTAAAGGATTTTCTAAATGTATTCTCAAGAAACTCTATGCTTGACTGATTTGGAAGAGAATGTTTAAATTCTCACATGCAAGACAAGCACTGATTAAAAGTTTGCATCCCTGATTATCAGTTCCTGCCAAATGTACCCAAAGGAACATCTTTTAAAGAATGGTGTGAATATAATTCTGAAATTGACAGTCCTAATCAAAACAGATCTCCCTCTAAAACTGTCTAAAAATTCATCAAGTTAGTCACTGAAATGTCAAATATTTCCAAGTATTCCCAGAGCAACTATTCTGTAGTTAGGTAACTTCTTTTTTCTCTATCAATATCCAGCTTGAGCTAAATTAACCTCTGGCCATTTTAGGGCTAGACTTATGTTGTGCTGAAAACTATCTTCCAATCTCGAAAAATGTTTCTATTTTTCTGTTGTATTCTCAGGCACTTTCAACTTTATTGAATATTTCTTTTGGAATGGCTGGGCTTCTGGTGTGATGGTTGAATGAGCTCTGCTATTTTTCCTTCTGGTCGTAAGTGTGAGGACTGTTCATAAGTCACTTTTTTCAACATTATTGTACCTTTGAATGGTCATTAAATGAATGATTGCAAATGAAGAACTACCTGTAAAGGAATCCAAAATTCTACCAAAATGTTACGGTTTTCCTTTGAAAATAGTTTATTTTCCAAGAAATTGAAATAGTATAGTTCAACAGTCTTTAAAGACTGTAATCTTGTTTGATACTGATAACCATTTTATTAGTTTGATTTATGTCTGCCACTAACAAAAGACACTTGGGAGATCCCATCCATCTATAAAAATACAGTAAACACAGAAAGGATCAGTAATGTAGAAATGATCAAATTTATGAATGGGAGCTATGCCAAAGCAAAGATGCCTCAGAAAGAATTCCCATTCCTTTCACTTCATGAAAGTGGGAAAAAACATAGGAGGTTTTCCTGGAAATGCAAGTTATTTAGTCCTGCAAATACTCCTGCGACAACTGAAATAGGGCTATAAAAGTAAAAACTACCACTTTAACTTGCACTTGGAAAGTAATAAGGGGTATGCAAATTATGAAGCTCTTCCTGTAAATACATAACAAAAGCCAGGGAGGGCACTGCTTTCTAGGTTAGCTGAAACATCTAGATCCGTGATGGCGAACCTATAGCACCTGTGCCAGAGATGGCACACAGAACCCTCTCTGTGAGCATGCGCGCTATCATCAGCTGTTCCTTCTAGGTTCCGTCACCCACATGCGCACCGGCTAGCTGGTCTTCACGCAAAAACCTGGAAGAGAGCAGCTGGCCGATGCGCATGTGCATGATGGAATCTGGAAGAGCAGCTGGCCACCACACATATGTGCACCTGGTGCTCCTGCACACGTGCGCACGAGCTCCAATTTTGGCACTTGGTGCTGAAAAGGTTAGCCATCATTGATCTAGATAGTCTTCAAATGCTAGAGTAATATAGAGTGCACTGCAGTAATCCAGATGAGTGATAATCAGATCATGAGCTGCCCACAATGGACTCTGCCTGGGTAGAGTCAAAACTTTGGCAAATCTGAGCAACGTTCTCAATGAAATGGTACTGTAGCACAGCAGCTAGACAAGAAACATCAGTATTGCCCTCTCTCTAATGAAAGAAAATGAAGAGAATATTCTGGAAGATCGGGAAGCAGGCAGGCTAGTTTGATATGCCATGCTGGAATACCAGTAAGAGTGGTAGAGGAAAGGATTGAGGGAGAATACTAGATAGATCAGGTGGTTTGTTAGAATACATTGTACTGGAAAGAGGGGTTAAAAGCAATAGCACTTAGACGTATACTGCTTCACAGGGCTATACAGCTCTTTCTAAGTGATTTACAGAGTCAGCATATTGCCCCCAACAATCTGGGTCCTCATTGTACCAAACCTGGAAAGATGGAAAGCTAAGTCAACCTTGAGCTGGTAAGAATCAAACTGCCAATTTGCTGGCAGCCAGCAGTCAGCAGAATTAGCTTGCAATACTGCATTCTAACCACTGCGCCACCATGGCTCTTAATGCACATCACTCAATATTCATCTTACTCATATTTGTTTTATCCAAAATCTGGAACAACCAAACTGATCTGGGATTGAGTTCTGCTGCCCTGAAATGGCCCAACAGAATATTTCCAGTAAAAGCAGTACATTAGAAACTTGTGATTGTTGAAGGCATAGAGGGATCTGGTAATGCCTCTTAAAGCAGAGGTCTGTGAATCAGCACCGGTCCGCAGCCTGCCAGGAACTGGGCCACACAAACAAGCAAAGCCCCATTCGTGGGATGAAGCCAGCATGTGCAACCATGCCCCTCCGGTACATGGAAAAACCTCTTTCTATAGAACCAGACCCTGGTACCCAAAAGGTTGGGGACTATGGTCTTAAAATGTGATTCAAAGAGTTATGGATTGTTTAGTATTTTATACAATCACCTTTTGGATTGTATGTTAACTTCAGAGGCACCTGTTACAAGCCAGTATGACATCAAAGCACGATATGCCTCACACAATTGTCATTTGCTCCACCAACACCACCGTAACTAACTTTAAATATGTAGATCGGAGACATGGTGACAACATTCATATTTCCATACCGAGAAATATCCCGAAAATTAGAAAAAAAGAGGCCATTATAAAAGTCTCAATGCACTGAAGAATCTTCCTACATTTGCAATAAGCACTATCTCCATACCTAAAATAGCATAAGCTTATGTGCTGCAGATTGCCATAAAGAGGAATAACGGCTGTTATAAAGGTTGGAGTGGTAGGCAATATTCTAAATGCTACAGTAACCTTTATAAGAATACAAGCAGTGAATCTGCATAGTATAAATTATGATTATGATTCTGAATGTGTTACCCCATCTTTGTGAAATAAAGAATTTGATATTTCAGTCTCCTCTTAAGATTTTGCTGTGGCTTTATCAAAATATAAGCTTCTCTCTCTCTCTCTCCCTCCCCCTCCCTCTCCCCCGATTTCTTTAGGGCTACAGCTTTCTTTTACTCTCAAATCTTTGGTAGATGCCCAGATTTTAGAAGTACATCTGTTCTTTAGAATGAGACACTGGTATTATTCAAGCCAAACCATGCCTAGCTTTTCTGATAACAGCCAAGGTCAGTTCTCCAGCACTATAAGTTATTCCTTCATATTTAATATGGGATTTGCATGACAACATTATCCAACTATAGACCTGCTGTGTTCGCCTCATGCATGTTATATTTTCTAGATTATAGAAAGTGCACTTAAAAAAACTCTTTCTTCTGTCTTTATAGGCACCACACTAGCTTAAACATTTGGAGAATTACAGGATGAGTGAAATATTATCTAGCATTATTCTTTCCTTTTAGTTTTGATGTTTGAGCCCAATAATTATCTAAAGTTAAAAGTGATTGATTACCAGTCTATATAGCTACCTATCTATCTACCTCTTCTTATTGAGTTAAAACAGATGCTTTCTGGGGTTCTCTCTAAAGTCTTGTGAATGTGGGAAGTCTACCATAACTCACTTGTGTCTTACATGTAGAGGTGTAAGTGATTTTATTCTCTCTCTTTCTCTCTCTCACTCATTGGCCATGATAGACTATGCGATCCCACTCATTTGCGCGAACATAAACAGTACATAATACATGTGATTTAGTAGATTTATTAATATTTCCCTTCACCAAAACCCCAATGAAGTCCAACCAAAAGTAGACCGATGCTAGTCCACACAGCAACGGCCAATGAGTCCACAAAGTATTTGAAAGTTTCCCAAATAAGACAAATCCATCAGGCAAAATCCACACACAAGAACCCAAAGCAAGGCAGGAATCTCAACGACCAGGAACCACACAGCTAGGAAATGTACACCTTATTCCCAGCATGGCCTCCATGCAGGGGTGAAATCCTACCGGTTCGGCCCGGTTCTATAGAGTAGGTTGCAAGCAGCTGGTGACATCATAGAACCGGT
>JANHFT010007168.1:6363-43882 GCA_032467955.1 Pseudoxenodon macrops | reverse complement strand
GGGTTTTGTGGTTCCTGGTGTTTTTTAACAACTGCTTCTCTGCTCTAATGACCGGGTAGGTGTGGCTAGGGGGTCATATAACTAGTGGAAGTGAGTGATGCCGAGTTGGCCATGCCCACCCAGGTTTTGTGGCTCCCGGTGTTTTCTTTTCTGTGAGAAACGGGTCCAAATGGCTCTTTGAGTGTTTAAGATTGCAAATCCCTGTCCTAGTCACTTCCGGTCTTGACTATTATCTACATGGGGCTGCCCTTGAAGAGCATCTGGAAACTCCAATTAGTGCAAAATGAAGCGGCCTGCTTGGTTTTCTTTAACCTCGGAGTGCGCATGTGTATCCCCTCTCCTGTGGGAGTTGTATTGGCTGCCGATTTGCTTCCAGGTGCAATTCAAGGTGCTGAATTGGCTTCATGGCTTGGGACCAGGTTACCTGAGGGGCCGTCTCTTGTCAGTCACATCTACCCGACCCATCAGAGTGGGGAGGCAGGGAATGTTGCAGGTCCCATCCCTGCAGGAGATACACCTGGTGGGACCCAGAAAAAGGGCCTTCTCCATGGCAGTCCCCTCTCTCTAGAACATCATCCCTGCATAGATTAGAATGGCCCCTCCACTCTAACACTCTTCCGGAAGGCACTGAACTGGCAGCAGGCCTGGGGAACCCAGAGTGGGATGGAGCCCATTAAATGGCTCGTGTGAGGTGCTGTCACCGGAGTGGAGGGTGGGGTGTGTAATTTTACTATATTAATTTATTATATGACTCTTCTTTTACTAGTTCTTTTGTTTTTATGTGGGGTTTTATACTCTGTAAGCTGCCTTGAGTTGCCCTGGGTGAATAGGCGGCAATATAAACTCCCTAAATAAATAAACATCTTGGCCTCAGAGGTTAGGTGCACCTTTACGCTTCCGGGCCTTAAAACCTGGCTCAGATGGTTAATTTGGGGTCCTGATGGGGATCTGCTAAGCTTGAAGGTGGCTGGCTGAGAGACAGAGTCCTAGCCCCATACTATTTTCGCTCTTGGTTTTTAACCATTATTTAACTGTTGTTAAATGTTAATGTTTTTAATGCTTTTATATTCATGCTTTTATGCCATTGTAAGTTGTCCAGAGACATTTTAGAGTGAGACAGGCAGAGTATGTAATTAGGGGTGGGTTTGCTGCCGGTTCGCTCAGGGTCGTGCTGCATGTGCACGCGTGAAGCGTGTGCATGCAGCAATAAAAAACTAGCAATAAAAAAATCCAAGATGGCGGCGCCCACAGAGACACTAATGGAACCGGCTCTGTGATATCATCACAGAGTTACTAATGGTTCTATAGAACCGGTAAGAACCCACCTCTGATTGTAATAAATAAAATAAATAATAGATAAAATAAAATACTGTACAAACCCCCTGAATGGGTTAATTCAGTAACCAGGCTAAGTGGCTTGTGTGAATGCAGTCAGGGAGTGCAACAGTAACTGGATAGTGCTATAATGAGATAGTCATTTGAACGAGATGATTTGCTGCTGCAGCATCAGAAGCGACAGGCTCTTTCTCTTGTCTGATCTCCTTCCTGAATGATAATATCTCAGATTTTGGTCTCCAATGGTACTAGGAACAAGGAGTAATTGTAATGTAGACAGAATCGCGAAATGGGGAATTCAATATCATTTAATGTATTTGAAAGATTTCAATTTTTCCTCCAACAAGGATACATTTTTATTTTTAACTTATGGTATATTAGCCATCTGAGGCTCCCTGGGAGAAAAAAAAAAGATATAAATATTTCAGATAAACTGCACTTCGTTTTCTGCTTAGCATGGAATAGCTCAGGCATGTTTTCAAGGTTGGATTGCAACTTGTTGTCTATTGCATCTGTTTTCCAGTTCTGTCCTTGCAGCCAAATACAGGTGTGTGTGTCTGTGTGTGTGTGTGTGAACATTTAGCTTCTGGATTTTGACAACGCAAATGGAAAAGAATGGAAGAGATGTGATTCTGGCCAGTGACAGGGTTAACAATCTGGGATACAAGGCTGTTTTAGCAAGTGAGTCTTTACCCAGAGAACCATTCTCTGTTTTACATGATTCCCGGTTCCCACTGCCTCATGGAACACTTGAGATGTATTCCAAATCCTGACAACATTTAATTTTTTTAATTGGGGTAACTAATTTCAGTGCTGTAGAATCATAAGCATTTTGGAGGGTCCACACAAACCATGATGACTATCATCTGCAAACATGCTAGGCTTGCCTAGGCTTTTGTGTGTTTGTGTTTGTGTGTGTGTGAAAATGGGATGGATGTAGAAGCCCATGTGGTGTGATTGGTTGATGATTCAATCTGGTGTTGGCAACTCTGATGTAATGGCATGTGGGAATGACCTTGGGAGACAGAAGGAAGAGCCACAGACTAGGCAACAGTCAGATGAGAGGCAGCTGAGCCCGCAGAAAAAAAAATGGGGGCCTGGCAAGCATCTCATAAGGGGACCCTCTCTAGTTTCTTGGACTATTAAGGCAAAGAGGAAGAGATGGACTTTCAGCACTGCAAGTTCTTGTTACTCTAACCTTACAATAAAGACAGATTTAATTCTTGCCTGGAATATCTCACAAGGCTGACATCCTCCTCATCCCAGTTAATTTTACATTCTGGTTATGTTTTGTGTTATTGCAGTCACCGGATCCCCAACTATGCAAACAGGCTGTGTTTACCACACAAGCTAAGCTACCAAAATAACAACCCTGAAATTAAAATTAACCAAAGTAGCAGGTTTTGCAAAGGCAGCTGATGGGGCTTTAACCGATGTGGAAATATGTTGTGTGAATCTGATATTTTCTGATACCTTTATCCCTAATTATGCGACGCTGATGTTGATCTCACAATTCAACTGTACTCCTAAATTGGGCGAATGGGAAAGGTTTTGCTTTCCTTAAATGGATTTACAATCCATTTGAGTTCTGAATTAACCTACATTTGATTGTGCACAAATAATTGAAGCATAAACTAACCAAGCAGGATGGATTCTTGCAAGCTAGCAACCAAAGGTTAAAACCAACCCAAAGCCTATTATGAAGCACCTGTAGTTCATGGACCTTTAACTGACATGGTTCAGTGTTAATGCAATCTTCAAGTATCTGAAGAGTGACTCATAGCAGAAAGCCGCCATCTGTTGCCTTTCGTCCAGAACACGGAATAATGGTTTAAAATTGCAGGAAGGCAAATTCTGGTTAAATATTAGGAAATACTACTTCACAGTACAAGCAGTTTGAATTGAAACCATTTATCCAGAGAGGAGCTAAGCTCTGCTTTGAGCCTATTTTAAGCAGAAGATGAATAGTAGTCAAGTATGGATCAGGGGTGGGTTGTGAATAGTTTTGCTGCCGGTTCAGTCAGGGTCACGCCTCATGCATGCACGCGAAGCAATCAAAATCCAAAATGGTGGCACCCACGGAGACACTGTAGCTCCATGATGTCATCGCCGAGTTACTACCGATTCTAAAGAACTGATTAGAACTGATAGGAACCTACCTCTGGTATGGATGCTTTGATCTGGATTCCTGAGGGTTGGACCAGAGCCGTACATGGTCTCTTGCAAATGGCACCAGTGGTTATGTGGTTCAAGGGTACTTCTACAGCAGTTTCCACTCTTTTATTGAGTTTGAAGGTGTCAGAGTATATTCATAGACTGGAACAGGTCAGTCAATGGGGACTGTTTGGAAACTGAAACAATATTTGCTGGAGACAGCTAGGAGTCTGGCCGTGGCTTATTACTATAGCTCCGAGTCTGTGGAAAAGCTACACAAACTAGTCTGCTGCTAAAACTGAAACCAATCTCTCCTCTCTACCATGTTGGAATACCTCTTGGTATTGTATATATGTCTCCTGTGTTATTATGTATATAAAGAGAAGTTAATGAATCCTGCTGCATCAGTTACCTGTGTCTGCTTTCTGGGTTTGATTGCTGCAACAAACTCTGACATATATTTGTGGCATCTTCGAGGTGCTAATCTCGGGAACCAATCAGTGCTCAGCTCCCGTTGGCCAATGAGAGATTGCAAAAGAGACATCCAGTCCATCTCCTGTCTTCAGAGTTACCCCAAATCCTGGAGTAACGAAACTCCCTTCATCCCAGTTCCAAAAGTTTCTTCCTTGGCGCTTTGCCAAGAAGGCTGTTGCACAAAGAAAGAACAGCAAGGCAAAGCACAATGATAGAAACAGTCTGTAAAGGGCTGTGGTGGCGCAGTGATTAGAATGCAGTATTGCAGGCTAATTCTGCCCACTGCCAGCAGTTCAGTTCTCACCAGCTCAAGGTTGACTCAGCCTTCCATCCTTCCAAGGTCGGTAAAATAAGGACCCAGATTGTTGGGGGCAATAGGCTGACTCTCTAAACCACTTAGAGAGGGTTATAAAGCACTATGAAGAGGTACATAAGTCTAAGTGCTACTGCTATTGCTATAATATTATGCAGAAAAGGGATATAGATTTTGCATACAGAAATGAATATTTGGCTTAGCATTCGTTTAGCAACCATTCGAAGTTGCAGCGAAAGTGACTTACAACTTTGGTCTCTGCATTTATCATTGTCCCAAGGAGTTGTGCAATCAAGATTCAGGCATTACACAACTAGTGTGTATTTACAGCAGGTCATGTTATCACCTTTTGTGATCTTCTCAACTGGCTTCCGACAAGCCAAGTCAATAGAGAAAATTCGCTTTAAAACTGCTGTGGTTCACTTAGTAACCTTGGCAAAAAGGTCGTAAAATCAAGAATGAGTCACTTAGAAACTGCCTTGATTAGCAATGAAAAGTCTGGTCCTAATTGTGAATGAGTCAAGGATTATTTATTTATTTTATTTTGTCAAGCATGTATTAGATAGCAGATATAAGTATAAACGTGATTATGAATACATGAAATGGATACCAATAAAAGGGAATATTAGGACAGGGACGGAAGGCATGCTGATGCACTTATGCACGTACCTTAAAGACCTCTTAGGAATGGGGTGAGGTCGACAGTAGACAGTCTAAGGTTAAAGTTTTGGGGGTTTGGAGAAGAAACCAGTCAGATAGTGCATTGACAACTCTGTTACTGAGGTCGTATTTTCTGCAATCGAGTTTGGAGCATATGCCAACAAATAAAGACTGAATGCACCAATTATCAAATCAAACAAGAGGAAAATTGTACAATGCACGAAATCAAACCGTGCGTTCTACAATTTTGTAAACAGCAAGCTTAAAGAGACGAGAGCCATCCCACCACTAAAAGGACCTAACAATAAAGACTGTAATGATGAAGCCGTTAAAGCCAACCCTCTTTAACACATTCTTTGGCTCAGTCTTTGTAAACAGCAACAACTCATGTCCAATATTTCCAAATCGAACCACAAACAATTACAATGATCTAATACACACTGATTTCACAAAAGACAATGTTGGAAAGGCACTAGGCGATCTAAAACCAATCTCGATCCATTGGACCAGATGGACTATGTGCCTACTTCGTAGAAAAACTTTCCACTGCCCTAGCAGAACCTCTGAGCATAATTTTTGATAAATCTTTCAGGACCAGCTCCCTACCAAACCTATGGTCACTAGCCACGGTCATCCCTATCTTCAAAAAGGGAGACCCCAACCTGGTTGAAAATTACATGCCAATCTCATTATGTTGTGTCACTTGCAAAGTCATGAAATCAATCAGTCAATCAGATTACCTAGGATTTGGTTTTGGGTTGTTTTTTTCCTGTGTGCTAAGGCCCTGCCTTGTTTGCCTGGTTCAGGTGATATTTTTCCTTTATTTCCTTAGAGGTAATAAACTAATCCCTGTCCTAATGTCCTCATATATTGGCAAAATATCATGTACTCATAACCATGCTTTTCAGAGGTGGGTTCCCAGCAGTTTAGACTGGTTCTACCGAGTAGGTAGTAGGCTGCTGGTAATGTCACGGAGCCAGTTCTGCTCCGTGAGCACCGCCATCTTTTTTTAAAAAAAATTTTTGGGGAAAAAATTGTTTGCATTTTTTTGGTTTTTTTCTTCTGCGCATGTACGCGGCCACGAAGTGCGTGTGCACCCATGCAGCATGCTTGCGTGGCGCGGGAGGCAGCAAACTGGCGGCAAGGTAAGTTAGATGCTTTTACATATTATATATTCACAATCATGTTTATTCTTTGTCTGTAATCTTATACACACTTGACAAAATAAATAAATAAATGAATAAATAAAATAAAATAAAGAATTGCCATAGTATTCCCCCCCCCAGTATGTTGGCAGTAGGAGATCTCATAGAGAAGAAGAGGGTAATAATCAGCTTCCCATTAAAACGGTCAAATTATCCAACTTTCTCTTATTCTAAGATCCCAATAGTGGATGGAATGCATGACAGTCCAGAAAATACATTCCAAATATTATTCTCTGTATGCCAAAGGTGCTAGGTTTTATCCAGCAATTGTCCTTGGTCTGACATTAGTTTTAGTTTTATCTAAGAGATGGCTCTGTTGTCCAGAATTTCTGATCCAATAAAAACAAACTCAACTTCTATGCTCTGCATGGATTTCATGCAAATTGCACCATCAACATAGTACAAAAGTAATTAGAATCTATTGAACCTCATTCCGTTGGGAGCGAAAAACGAATAAATATATAACCATTTGGATAAGTTAGTAGTCCAATATCCATACGTTGAGTTGCTACAAATAATGCCAAGCAAGACAATGTATCTAAATATATTTAAAGAAAGGAAGAAAGATAGAGAACAAGAGGAAGTTATCTTTATTTTCTGCTTTTAAAAAAAATAAATCATTAAGAATAATTGAAACAGCTATGTGTTTCCCCTTACCTTGTATCCTGCTTCGCTGCTCAGGGTAAACAATTCATTACAGCTTCTTTTATGCCATGAACGTTCACATCAAAAGCCTTAACTAAATGACAGAAGTTTATAGTCTGATTGCTCCAGACTTTCAAAGAAGTTATTTTGTCCTGGGAAAGGACCTCAGCAAAGATTTCTTCTATGTGACCCAGTTTATTTACTTTCCAATATATGGAGTAGCTGAATTTGCAATGTATCTACAACTACCCTGGAATACAGGGTATTTACTTTATTGTGACAGGCAATGATTGCATATAAGGCAGCACAATTAGTGCCTTCCACCCACTTTTTGCCTACAATTCCCAGAATTCCTAGGGAGCCATGAGGGCCATGCAAATCGAGCGTTTTGTAAATTGTAGCCATAATACATTTGGGAAGCATCAAGTCGGAATGACCCAAAGTCTAAGATTTTCAAGAGAAGCAGCAAAATGATATAAATCAAAATAGGCGGATTTACACAACACACTACATCAAGGTTTTGTCGCCAACCCGTTTTCTGAACTCCACATTGAGCCACGAATTAACAGAACGGGCTGGGGATCGCATTACGCAATAAGCCACTGAATGAATCCATCATACAATATACAGAATGAAAAAGTAACAAAGTGGTCTGAGCTTTCAATGCTGAACCACAAAACAAACCCCAAGCACGTTTAATACTAACAAAACTAAGTTTTCTGTGCAAATGTGTGTGTTCAACCTGTTGAGCAGATTGCATACCTATAGCTAGCAACTACATACTGTGTTTCCCCAAAAATAAGACAGGGTCTTGTTTTCTTTTGACCCCCGAAATAAGCACTTGGCCTTATTTTCGGGAGGTCTTATTATTTTTGAGGTGCAGGAGGTGGCAAGTGTGGTCACCTCAGGACTGCTGCTGTGTATCAGGGAGGGCTTATTTTCAGGGGACGGCTTATTTTAGCGCATGCACTCAAAAGCCTGATTGGGCTTATTATCCAGGGAGGTCCTATTTTCAGGGAAACAGGGTACTATCTGCAGATAGCCAGCCAGCCAGCCAGCCTGTTTTGGGTTACCAGGTGGAACTGGAAGACTGCCTGAAGAGCTCATATGAGGATTTATTCAGAATTTATTCTGGATGGGAGGTCCTATGGAAATGGCTGAGGCATATTCTTGCTCAGTTATCTGGGAAGAGCTCCAGCCAGTTGATCCTAAGGAAGTGAACACGATACTTGTTGTAAGTTCTGCCACCTGTGTTCTTGAATCATATCCTCCCTGGCTGTTTAGTCTCTCTGGAAATGGGGTATGGTTAGGGCAAGTGGTGGTTAATGTACCTGTGCAGGAAATGGGGACTCTTCTGCCTGGACCTTTCTCAAAAGGCCATTCTTGGATAAAACTGGGTTGAACACCTTCTGTTCAGTTACCATCTTTCCTTTTTTAGAGAAAGTTGTTGAGGTGGTGGACATTCATCTTCAAGGGATTCTGGAGGAAGCGACTATCTAGACCTTTTTCAGTCAGGGTGCAGACTAGATTTCAGTATTGAGATGGCACTGATCATGCTTCTGGATGACCTTTGGAAAGTTTGCAATGTATTACTTATTGAGCTTTGCTAGACAACGAAAGTTATTCATGTTCTGGAAACCTCAGGCTACCAGTAATAAGCATGTAGAGGAGATGAAGTGTTTCTTTCAGAAGCTGCATCTTAGGCAAAATGGGGCAGCCAGATAGCTTAATGAGAAATCTTGCAATATACATATTCATCCTTGTTAATTGAAGCCAACTATACTGACAACCAACCAATTATTTAGCCAAGTTTGGGAGTTTTGTTCTTGAAATATAAATAAGACCCTAAATAATTTGATATCAGGAGACTTGGCAGACTGTCTTTGAACCATGGACTTGGCTGATTGAAAAGATCATCAAAGAGTATCCCACTAGATGTGCCAAGTTTGATAGGGAGTCATACGTATGTGATTATTTATGCAGTTATTTCAGTGGGAGCACAAATTGCTCAAATTCATCCTCCATATAGCAATAGCACTTAGACATATACCACTTCACACTGCTTTACAGCCCTCCTTAAGCGGTTTACAGAGTCAGCATATTGCCCCCAACAATCTGGGTCCTCATTTTACCCAATTCAGAAGGATGGAAGGCCGAATCAACCTTGAGCCTGATGAGATTCGATCTGCCAAATTGCAGACAGCCGGCAGTTAGCAGAAGTAGCCTGCAGTACTGCATTCTAACCACTGCGCCACCAGGACTGATATAGTACGTTATGCAGCTGCTATTAGACCTTTCAGAGGACTGCCATCCTGTTCTTCCTTGTAACAATGTTAGTTAGCAGTTCTATTCTGCTTTCGGTTTCCTCTCCCACATTTTAATGAATTTTATGCTGCTTTAATGCAGCGTTTTTATACCGCATCTTTTATTATTATTGCATACCGTATTGAGAATAGACGTACTGTATATTAAATAAATGATTACACTATAAAGTGATTTGCAGCTCAAAACTAGACACAAAAAAGTGGAAATACAAAAAGGTGCAGACCAAAATGTTTCTTATAAAGTGTGCATGTCAAGAAAAATGTATGCAGAATGCCTATGAGTTTTCATGCACATATTTTTGATGGAGTCAAAACAAACCCAAGGTCACTAAAATGAGAAATGGAGTGAAGCTAATCTACAAAAGTTGCTTCTACCAACATTTCCACACAGTTAATGCTTACATATGTCCCACTGTGAAAACAAAAAACTGAAAGGCCATCGTGCTTTCAATGTCAAGAAACAAATCTTGCTCTCCGCTGAATACACCTGGCAGTGGCAACAGTTAAGTAGACTTGCTTTATATGATTGTTTTCAGGATAGAACGAAGGGAGGGGAGGCCTGGTTGAAAGGCCACTACATTAAAATCTCCTTAGCATAATGTGTGGCATAAAATTTCTAGGAACTCAATATTTTGGAACAAAAAAGCGGAAGAAGTAATATAGAAAAATTATTTTGGCTTCACATACTGTAATCACCTTTGAATTTCAAGTTAAAGAGGATTGTTGTCCTACGTAAACTGAACTATTAACCTAAACTGCTACCCTATCTGATACAGAAGGAATGTGTTAATCAATTTAAAAATCTTATTTGATATGGAAATACAGTATTAACAGTTCCCTACTAGGCAGCTGTCCTATGAGGGAGGGAGATAGTCCATCACTCTGCTGCAAATATATATAGTATTTCCTACTGACGATATGTTTTTTTGATACATGATTACAGGCCAGTTCAAGAGTTGGATTTTCCATAAGATCTTTTCCCCTTCCTTCTCTATATGCCATAGGATGGAGGTCTCCGTAGAAGAGTAACATTTTTTGAAGAGGTAGCTAAGCTATGTTTAGATTTCGATGCTTTCAAAAATTGACTTCTGATAGTGGAGTTAGTGGAATGTTCTAACGTAAGTGTGCAAATAAGCTCAGAATACTGCACAATGCCATAAACCCTGAAGAATCTCCTTTGAGAGGAAACATTTTTTGAGAACCATATCATATCTATGCTTACTGGTGGTTCTTCACAATTCATATATATGTTTCCCCATGGATAAAGAAAACTCAAATCCATAAAGACAATCAGAACCAGAACAAGCCCTCTGGCAGGATCTAGGAGAAGAGTATTCTCTGTCATAGCATCAACCTTCTGGAATGTTCTCTCCCCTCCCCTATACCACCACCCCTCAGGTGAGGCCTGCCCCAACCCTCCTGCCCTTTCCAGACTGGCTCTGCCAGTTGGCCTGAAAACCCAATAAAAGAATACCACACTGGAGGTGGTTATTAGATTAATAGCAGACCCCAACTTCCCTTCCCCCATGCATCCTGCTCCTTCCCTACCCGTCTTTTAATTCATATATTGTTGTATTTTCATTATTTATGTCTATTGTTTCATTGTTTTACTATTGCTATATTTATATTTTTATATATCATTTTACATTCTACTGTGGTAAGCTGTCCAGAGTATCCCTGCCACAAGATAGCTGGCAAATAAATGTAATAATAATAATAATAAAAATAAAATCAACAAAGTACCAATCAATAGCTCAAAATAATACCTTGCTTCCTAAAATTTCCACTTCACTTAGCAACAATCATTATATATTCATTCTTAATTTGGTAGCATTAATTCATTTATTTTGAAGAAATGTATGTTGTGATGCCAAAGCTAGCTGTTCAACAACCATCTATTGCTTTGTATGTGGCTGAGTTGCTGGAAGTCAGAGAACTTATAAATTTAATATATTATTACAATAGGACAATCAGATGTTTAGACTGGATTTGGTATTTTTATCCACTTATTAAGACCTTCCTAAGGACCTGGCCAAGGCAGATGTTGTTGTTTTTATTTATATTAAAGGTATTGTAGCAGGTTGTAAACTGTTCAGTAAAGCTGCCTTCTGCAATTGACTGGTTTTTGTCAATTATTGCCAATTGACTGCCAATTGTCAATTGATTGATTGTTGTCAATGTTCATGATGTTCAAATCATGCTCCAGCTGTTTTGGAATTGTACCCAAGGTGCCTATTATTATTGGTACTATTTTTGCTTTCTTTTGCCATAAGACACTCTATTTCTATTTGCAAGTCTTTGTATTTTGTGATTTTCTACAGTTCTTCATCCTAGTATTATTTTTTAAAGATGTAAGAAGGATAGGCTCAATAATTAAAAATTTCTAGTGAGATGTCAAATAGAGGATGACACTCTCCACTTCAAACTTCTTTACGGTTTACTCCTTTAAAAAAAACAACCTAATAAAATCCATATTTCCACAGCTTGAAAGCCTATTACTCTACTCAACAAGATTAGTAGTTTGGTCCCCATCTCAGCCAAATTGACAATAAATAAATAAGCAGGTAGATATTAAAAGACTCAGAAGTGAAACAAGAAATAACATGTTTTTTAAAAGTACAAAAGATAGAGACTTTTCAGTAGGGAATTCAATCTACTCAACATTCAGTACGGAGAGCTGCAACAGTGATAAGTTCTGGTTTCCTCAACACTCCTCTCAAACATAGTTTATTTTTATTCTTTTTAACTTATTGTGATGGAATGAAGTAAGGGAGTAGATTCCCAGGAGGAAGGGGTGCATTCCAGAGGAGTAAGTGGTAAGTAACTCAGTCTGAATGTTACCGATGAAAGAAAGAGGGTGAAGACAGCCCCCCTCATAGTTCACAGAGTATAATGTAGGTGCATATAGTAAAATACTCAGTCTGGCAAGATTTTGTCTATGGGTGAAATAAAGAATTCGGCTTGGAAGAATCATGTCTCATTCTTGATTTTGGCCTTCTGTCACTTACTAATTGCAGCTATCTTATAACCAGTTGAACTATTTTATCTGTTGTTGTTTCCAAAGAACAGATCAACCAAATTGCATTGCATTTTTAAAAGAATCAAATTTTAATTACCAATCTTTGTTTTGATGTTTTCAGTTTTAAGAGAGGCTATTATGCAGTGGTTCAATACCATATTAAATTGTATCAAAAAGCTTGATTCTGTTTTCAAAATATGATTTAAACCGCAAAGAGCTACAAAAACAAACAACAAATTAGTCTGAATACATTAAAAAATCTTTGGAATACTCTTAACGTCACTGTAAAGAGAAAGAAGTGGGGAGGAGAGCACACCTTTACACTGGAACAAAGTATAGAGAAGAAATACAATGTGTTTAGCATGGTAAACAGTAACAATTAAAGTTGACACTCTAAGGAAAGCACAGAAATTATTAATGCATCACTTCTGAAAACATTTTTTTTTAATATCCAGGTTCTATTGTTTTCAGCATAGAACAGACACAGCAAAGCCCAAGAAAAGCAAAATCAAATCAGTGAGACCCCATTCTAAGATGCCATAGCATTGTTATCATCTTCTCACTGATCCAGAATAAATATGCACATGTTTCTAGAATGAAAACAAAATTGTTCCAAAAGGTTAAAAAAACAAAACACTAGCAGGGCTCAGTTGTTTTACAGAGCTTATAGTCACAAAGTGTCTTTTCTAAGGGTAACCAACAGCTTGGCCTGACCTGTTTTAAGAAAGGGGGGGAAAGAGTTTGATCTCATGGCACAGCTGCAGGTAATTAAGTAGCCTGCAAGTTCTGATTGAATGAATGAATGCGCCCAAAGAGAAATTTCCTGCGGGCTTTGTGCATCTTAGCAGCAGGGTAATTAGTTACACTGTTAGAGATGTGCCCAAAGATGTTTAATGGGCCACATGAAGCCTGTCAGACTGCAGTCACTTTGTGCAACCCTTAGTAATCTTCCTTAAGGACATACGGAGTAAACTGACAACAAACCCACCAAGAACTTAGTTCAGTTTAGTAAGGCAGCATGACGTTACAGCTGGAAGATGGCAAGAAAGGGGTTGTTATTATTAAGCCTACCACTTACCTTTTGATCTTTGCCACTACTAGCCAAGAGAAACTGGCAAATTCCTCTTGATGGCTACAAATTAGAGACAAGCAGTCAACCCACAGTCCACAGGCTCCTGGCAGTTCCCTTAGGCTTGGTTTGTTTTGTTTTGTTTTTGCATTTTTTAAGAGAAGAAGTATTGTCCTCTGCTGCCAATTTTTAGTACCGCCACCAGAATTTTGCATCCATATGTTGACAAGAGTCTCAAATGAAAGAGACAGTATTTTGAACAATTTCCAGAAGGGCTGTGGGAGACTATAGGTTACTTTTTGGGAGGGAAGTATTTGTTTTGTTGGTTTTTACTGCTTGCATATTGTAGCGCACTGAGCAAACTGATTAACATGAAAATAGCAGAATTATGCCACAGGTGAATCATGTAAAAAAAAAGTGGAATAGTAACTTTGCCATTTCCAAGCAACATAGCCTTTTTAGAAAATTTAACCCCCTATGTGACACCACTGAAAAGTCCCTTTTAGCTAATAACCATGTCATATCAGCAAGTTCACATGAGACAAACCACAGTTTAGAATTCCGCATGTTGCCATATTCTGTATGAGCTGTAGATTCCAAGCATCTTTCAATAGATTGCCCCAGCCAGGTGATAAGATACGAGTAGTCTAATCCAAGCACTAGCTATCTCCAGATAGATTGCATTTATTCTATTGTGGGTATACAGCAATAGTACTGAGACTTATGTACCACACCACAGTGCTTTACAGCCCTCTCTAAGCAGTTTACAGAGTCAGCATATTGGCCCCAATAATCTGGGCCCTCATTTTACTGACCTCGGAAAGATGAAAGGCTGAGTCAACCTTGAGCCGGTGAGAACTGAACTGCCGAACTGCAGCCGGCAGTCAGCAAAAATAGCCTGCAATACTGCATTCTAACCACTGCGCCACCACAGCTCTTATAAAGCAACCATTTCAATATCTTTGGAAAGTCTGAAGCAGGAGGAGCTGAAGCTCTTTACGTGACCTGGTAGAAACACAAGAGTCTATGGATCGCGAACAATCCTTTTTAAGCAGACTACAACCCCTCCATCATTCGAGGAAGTCAATATTGCTTTACCACATGCCGTTTGTACAGATTAACTTTTATCCAAGAGTGATTCTGCCAACTGTTCCTAAAAGTTGCCAGAACAAAGGTTCTCTCACTGGCAATAGACTGAATAAAATATTCTTCTGTTTCTTAAAGGCGTTCTCATCCAAAGAATTCAAGGTTCATTTAATCATGTGAACTTTAACGTAAACAACTACTGTATTGTGCAGAGATACTTTAAAAGAAGATAAACTTATAATTGGCCCAGTTAATGGAAGTCAGTTTTAGCATCGAAGCTTTGTTCTTGAACCTGTTCTGACACAAAATAACTCTGTATTATCCAAAAAGAATAAAAAGAAGAGAACAGCCAGAAGTATCCTAGCATCTAAGCTGATGGGTGTTATTCCTTCAGTCACCCTCAACTACCAAACAAATAGTTCTGCTTATCAATTGAGATAATTACTCCCTTTCATGTGTCCTGCTGTTTTACTAGAAATGATACTTTTGTAAACTACAAAGAGCAAGTCTCCAGCTGTGTGTCCCATCATTTTTCTTTCATTTCATTTCCTTGTTTTTTTAGCCAATTACAAGGCCAACGTTTTTGTTTCCAGAAAGAAATCTGTATAAATAACCTGCATTTTCCATCACCCAGAAAATGTTGTAACCGCTTTAAAAAAAGGGACACGTGCAAAAGCAGAAGTAAATACTGTTTCTTTTGAAATAGGTTTTCAAGTGTGTTATTTGTCTTGCGTTGCCTTTTTTCAGAGTATTGCTGAGAAACGCTGGGAATCTGCCATATCTTGAATTGCTTGGGATAGAGAATAATTCAGGCCATCCACTTACATATTAAATTGCCATGTTTATCTGTCAGACTGATTCCCCTGCCCCTTCACTGAATGGATCCTTGTCTGTTGATGAAAACATAAATTGCTGAAAATAAAGCAATGAGCAGAGAGTGATAAATAATGGCAAGTATCCCTGCTGAAAAATGTGGATACATTTGAAAATTAGCCACCATTGGAGAGGGTTTTCCCCCCATAATAATAGACATCTACCTTCTTAAGAACTAAAAGCACTCTTCCTTCCTTCACATTCTTCCTCTGGCCTCATCCCATTTCATCCTTCACTTTCTTCCTTTCCCTTGTCCCCTCACATCTTGGATATAAAACTGCTTCAACTCCTTCCCACAGGATGCTGCTATAGGGTATTGCATGCCCAAATAACTAGACACAGGGATATTTTTTTCCCTTGTGCCATCACTCTACTAAATACTTAACTACCACAGTAGTGTCTTATGTCGGATATTTACACATAGTAGAGCGGTATTACTATTATCCTTCTCATCTTTCCTATTACTTTCTCCTATTGATATCTTATGATTATATTACTTTGTTGTTTGCATATACACTGAGAGCTTGTGCACTGGAGACAAATTTCTTGTGCGTCCAATCACATTTTACCAATAAAGTATCTTCTCCTTCTCCCTCTCCACCTCCTCTCTTACTTTTCCCCATATTTATTTTGATTTGATTTTCTTCATTTTTTTCCAATTGGAAAGAGGGAAGGGAATCTGCATAGGAACATCTATTTATACTATACTTCTATACATTTTGTGTTTGTGAGAATATACAAATGAGGATAATTAATCATTTATATCATACATCTTATCTATTGGCAGTTGATTTAATTATCAGCTTTTTATCCAATTAATATTAATTTCATTTGTTCAGAGACTATGCTGCCTTTCAAAATGTGGATTCTGCATTTATTTAAGGCAAAGGAAAGGGAGGAGTGGGGAGGGAAATATATATATCTGTCTCTGAGGAACACATGGGACTTTTGACTGTTTATGTTTATGACTGCCTTCTTTTGGGGTGCCATCTTAAATGTGGAGTCAACTTTATTTTGAGCAAAATGATGAAACATAGGTCAATATCTTTTTCAACCAAGATACCTCAAATAGGCTAGCCTACAGAAAATCTGAGCCCAAGGACTCCCAAGGAAACCATGGCTGATTCAGTACTGGGCTATTGATGTTATTGTGTGATCTTCATTTTCACATTCCATGACAGTTTCCCAGTCAATCTCACAATCCCTTGCTCTCTCCCTCACTCAGCAGCAACCACTTACCTGCTGGAAGGATTAGGGAAAGAAAGGAGATTTCCGATGTGCTCTGTCAGATTTCCACAAGGAAACTCAATGGAGAAGCCAGCAAAAAGTCAGAAGTTGCTCATGCTCCCACTGCTTTTGGGGTCATTCTGTTTCTCCATTTAGATAAGGAAATATCTCTGAAACGATGACCCAGCCAGGCATGGGTTGTCTCCTATATTATCATGCTGCTCCTGATTTTATTTAACATGTCGATATGCCCTGAACTGGTCTGGAAGTTCTTCATGTGGAGTAAGGGAAACCTAATCCCTTCGTGCAGAACTTTACCTTTACTATAAACAAAATTCAAAAGCAAAGCAACACTCGAGACATTCTATGTGTTGTTTAAATCAGTCTGTCTGATTTAAAGGGTCAGAAAGCTGACTCAGAGCTAAAAGAACTGCTATGATTCATGGACAGTTAAGCCTCCCACAACCAAACTCCAAACAAAAAAGGCATTATCACAAACTGCTTTTGAGAATACTATTTATCACCTGGCATTATCAGCTTTTCCAAAGAAGAAAAACTATAAATCCAAGTAGGGATCTTGGAGATTTTGGAATTCTTAGGAGTCCAAATAATTACATAAACACATACTTTGAGTCTATTTCTGTGTTCCCAAGTAATGCTTATTTCCAGGAAGGCTATGTAAAGCCAGACAGCAGGTTGCAGTTATGTATTGTCTGATGATACTTGTGGTTATATTTGAAGAAACTTAAAACAAGCTTTTATCTGCCACCACAAGTACGAACTGATCTCAAGTAGTTTGGCTGTCTCAAATGAGGACAAGAAAGCCTTGTCCTTATTTACAGAAAAGTTATAGCTAAAGAACTGTGAATTGTTTGGCAGCTTTTTTATTTCAGAGTGCAAGGAACAGCATGAGGAGCATATATGCATGTATGAATATAGAAAGATTTGGAAAGGGAGTGGGCTTTTCTCACCCAAAGTATTTATCACCAACAACTATAACCTTATCCTCAGTCAGCCACATTCTCCCATTTCAATACTCTTATCTCTATCCATTTGGCTACTTAGATCAGAATGCTAAACCTGTCAGATTCTTTCTTTTTTTTTCATTTTTCATTTGTACTGATAACATGGAAGCGTTATTCCTTTGCTTTGCACACACCTGATCCATTCTCATATGTCCTTATTGCCCAAAGATTTAATCTTTCCCTGGCTATCAAAATAGCTTATTCTGAAAACTCTTTGCTCTTTTCTGTTTTGAAATTTAAGAGAGATATCTTTTCTGTTTAGCCTTTACGATGTTTCCAATTTCAGCTCACAGCTCCCCAGATTCTTTTTTACATCACTTAAGTGATCTGAATTAATTCCTTATGCTATATTGTGATCATATGTTGTCCAGTTCAAATCTTGCTGGTACACATAATCCTATTTAATTTTCTTATTTTAATGTGTATACTTCATATTACTAATTCATGTTTCTGTCCATCATCTACATCTGGAAAGTGCCCTGGCTGACTAGATTGCCCTTCTTCATCTCTTATTTCCTAGTATTTTGTTGCAATATTGTCCATTAGGGCAGGGGTGTCAAATTCTATTTCATTGAGGGCCGCATCAGGGTTGTGTTTGACCTCAGAGGGTTGGGGTGGGCGAGGCCAGGGTGGGTGTGAACAGCTTGACGTCACTCGTGACAGGGGTGACTGTGGTGGCCCAAGTACTTTGCTAGTGAAAACAGGCTCCCAAGCTCCGTTTTCGGCTGAGGCAGCCTCCTGCAACCTTCCGCCAGCGAAAACGGAGCTTGGGAGGGTCACATGCGGAGGCACTGCGGGCTGGTCCTTCGCTGTTTCCAGGGTGGTCCTGCAGGCCAGATGCAGCCCATGGGCCTTGAGTTTGTCATGTGTAAAATTTCCTAAACTGGACACTAAACTGGACAGGAATTCTTCGGTGTCATTTATTACCAGAGCAGAGTTATTAGCAGAGCAAGAGGGACATCATTTGCTTTGACAAGATGCTATGGGCAGCAGAGACAAAGTACTGCACTTTTTAATGCAGAGGAGCAATGAGCTTTGTTTCAACAAGGCACTTGGCACAGTACAGAGCATCTCTTCTGGAACTCCCTCACCTCAAATGGAAATACACCAGATGCCTATTTTTCCAGTGAAGTGGCTGCCATGAAATAATGATAAAAGCTGTTTCAAAAGAATGTTTCCACCACCTTCTAATCAGAGATAAGAGCAACAGCAGTTACAACTTGCCATGCCAAATAGTTCTATTTGTGGCTGTTTTGTTACATAAAATAAGGTAACTCTCCAATGTACATTTATTTACTTATTTATCATATATTTATATTGCCCTGTTTCCCAGGGTGATATACAGTTAAAATTAAGACACATTACAATAGCTAAATACATAAAACAATATCACAAAACAACCAATAATGCCATGCAAGTTGTATATCAATAAAAAAAAGGTTGCAGAAATAAAGGAGTTATGTTGGTGCAGTGGTTAGAATGCAGTATTACAGGCTAACTTTGCCCACTGCCAAGAGTTTGATCCTGACCGGCTCAAGGTTGATTTAGCCTTCCATCCTTCCAGGACCCAGATTGTTGGGGGACAATATGCTGATGTTGTAAAACATTCAGAGAGTGCTGTAAAGCACTATGGAGTAGTATATAAGTCTAAGTGCTATTGCTATAAAACTATACTGATCTCCAAATCTCCTCTGCTAACCTCATGGCAGAAGTTACAATACTAAATACCCATAAAACATTAATCTATTATAAAGCATTGCCCTAGAGAGCCAGCATGATGCCATGGTTAAGATACAAGGAGTGGGAAACTCAGGCTTTCCTTGGCAGAGTAAACCAGTTGGGTGATCTTCGGCCAATCATTCTCTCTCAGTGTTAATCATTGTCTAATTCTATAACAAGCTGGCTAAGAAATAAAACTCCATGTTGCAACATGCATTGGTAAGTTTTGCTGTAAGAATTGGGCATGTGCAATGCAAAATAAGTAAGCCCTGCAACTAAGCAGGACAAACACTAAGAACAACACTAAAGAAAGCATTTTTAATTATTTTAAACACTAACCAATCGCTCCATGTTGATTACAACATATTCTGAATTCCTTTGATAACATGAATCCCAACATTAGGGAAGACTGATAATTTGGAAGGAGTCCTTTCAGAAGTGTGCTTCACACACAGAATAAAAAAAGAAATCTCATACTTGGCTCTTCAGAGTTTACAGTGTCAAATTTAAGCAATACAAAGACATCTGAGTTCAAGAGAGCCCTGAACTCATTCTGACTTCAAGAGAGAATAAAAGTCACTGGCACAGTTCAGTCATTGTCAGCAATAAAACAACGTAAGGGAAGAACAGCGCAAGTCAATTTTTTCATCTCAACCAGGTGAACGGGGATGGAAAATTATGCAAACGGAGTCCCTATGTAGCAGGGTGTCAAACACGCAGCCCATGGGTTGCATGCGTCATGCACTGCCCACACCCATACCCAGTTTAGTGAAGGGGGAAAATTGTGATACATCAAGTGATGTCGCTGTGATAATGCAAGTTTGACACCCCTGCTATACATTGAATTGCCATGTACCTGTAGGCGCATAACTCCACTACCAGAAACCACCTTCGCATTAAGTATTAATAAACAAATTGGCTCTGCCCCAGAAAGAAGCCTGTATGAGTCTCATCACATGAAACATTTTCTCCATGGAAGAAAATACTTAATCTTATCAGACCACCCGGAATCCATTGTGTTCACAACAAAGATTTTTTTTCCTTTCTCCTATAAAACACGGGCTGCCGTTTTACAATCAAAGTTTTTGCCATCCCAAGCTCCACTACATCCATGTAGGACTCTAAATTCCTAGGACTTATTTCATTATTTTCCATCAGGATCCATCTCTATTCAGTGAAGCTGATAAAAGCAAGCTCTGACAGATGATAACAAGAAATTCACATATGTGTCAATTTGATGGCTCTTGTTTTTCAGGGGAAAAAAAAAAGCTTTTATTTTATTTCTTTTCTGGCAGACAACCATCAGTGGTTAAGTTAACATTTCACTATTCAAGTTAATAATTTGATGGTAAGAACGAAGGAAAAATGACAGTGAACCCTGGGTGATATTTGCTTTCTCACTTCCTACATATATAAAGTTGCACTAAAGAAGCTGATTAGCCAAGATGTTGCTCTGAATTACAACTTCTTTTTTTTTCAAACTGTTCTAAATGAAAATATATACAGTATCTATATCTACATAAATATGTATACGTAGAAAGGCCTGCTTGTCTGCTTTATTTATCGTAGGCTCTACTTCCCTGTAATATCAAATTTATGCTGGGCGTAAATATGCCTTTGTTTTACTTCTCAAGTGAAGCCCTTAAAAGCAAATTCATAGCTGTCAATCCTGCCTTAAACACATGTGACATTATGTGAGTGTTTGCTAAACTCTCAATAGGCTAACATGCAACCAGCAGAGTTAGTCAACTGAAGAATTGTCAGAGAGAATTGCAGCTGAACAAAGGAGACATTCACGCTACATTCTGTAGTGAAACACAGCATTAAAACCAGCTTTGCACAGGGGGAAGGGAATTGGTATTTTTAAGCAGCTGTGTTGACCTCACGTCTTGAAAGGAAGTGCTTACAAAAGAACAGCCCCACCAAAAAAAAAAAAAAGCACACACTGTTCACAAAGCAAGAAAACAGTTTAGGGTGATGGAGCTTTTCTCTCTCCGTGAAACTGTACAAGATTATATGACTTTCCAATGGCACTCCATTAGGTGGCACTTAGAGCCGGTTCATCTTACAGTAATGAAAAGCTGGTGTAAACAAATGCATCTGACCTACATTTCTTTTGATGGAGAGAAATGGGAAAGATTTCATTTTCCCTTAGCATTTGCTTTTGTTGTGTGCATAAACGAATAGCCACAATAGCAGGAAACATAGAGGAGAAGGCTCTGGTGGATGAATGCTTTCCAAAATCTATTAGCAAAATGCCTCTCTTACTGATCAGAACTTCCACGTGACATATTCCTGTTTGAGATGAGTGTATCATTTACTCTATTGTTCCCCATACACAATCTATCTCCACCTATTGAAGACACTGATAGCCATTCTCAGCTGCTGCTGAGAATGAGTAAATATTTCTATCAATGCCACATCCTAAACCTTTGGAAATGCCATTGTTCCTTCTGGTCTCATTTCCAGAGACGCTGGGGAATTGACAGGTATAACACACTTGGAATATTCATTGACTGCCTCTCACTACTTCTGAACTGCAGTATGGTCTTCCTTTTCTAACGGCGCCTTAAGGATGCACGGCCAAGAGGTGAAGAAATTTACGTGCTGGTAGTAGATACAAAAAATTTCCATCATTCTTTGTTTTGTTTTGTTATTGGCTTACCTGGTATTCATTTGGCCAGAAGGTGCTGACAGCCAGCTCTGCCCGTAGCCAGTCTTTGCCAGTGGAACCGGTCACGTTCCAAATTGGGTTTGCCAGAGGACCTTTGTTCACTCTAACCAAGATGTTCAGAGTCCCAGGGCTTGTCCCTTTCTTACTGTACAAAAGGTAGCTGAAATCGATACAGTGGGTATCGTTCTCTTTCATGGTAGGGAGTTGAAGCCGAGCCTTTTCTCCATGGCTGTGGTGTGAAGAATCCACTATCATGTAGGAACCTAACAAGAGAAAAAAAAAGGAAGATCAACAACAGGTGAATATGGAGATACAAGTCAATGCATTCAGAAGACAATGGGGATCGATCTCTGCTTTCACAATAAGGTGCGCACACTTATTCCCCATCTTTAGAAAATAGCTTTTTTTGCAGCTACACTGTTTACAGAGCCAAGCAGGTGACTGCAGTCAAGCATTCCTGTAAATGTTTCTCTGTGCACTTTTGTGCAAGCGGAAGAGCAATTTTCGTCCACATTTTGTGTCTCTCTCTGTGCAGGAAGTCAACTAATATACAAAAGCAAAAATATTTTATTTTTAAAATATAAAATACTCATTTTAATCAAGAGTCATTATTAAAATTAACGTTAAGCTTTTGTCTGGTCCTTTTTCAGAACGTGGCCTCTGACTTCCAATTTTGCATTTTGTGTATTGTTGGAAGTGGGGAAAATAGCAAGAACTAGTATTAGTGGGAGTTGACAATCTTGGTTGACAAGGTAAGGAAGCCGGAAGATGTGCTTGTAGACATTGTTCAGCCTCATCTTCCTCCTCTGTGGGGATTCATTTTTAATACGGGAATTTTTTTTCTTTTTTGGATTATCCTTTTTGGATAATGTTTCAGTTACTCAATTTATACTTTTTTTGCTGAGCATTGTTATGGTTCAATTATTATGAGAGCTTAACATATTCATAAGTATTCCTGCTGGAACAGACACTTGGTTCATCTACTCTAACCAATTGCACAAAGGATCCACTAATTTCCCAGCAGAGACCGTCATACTGCCATCATGGCTACTTTCTTAATAAGCACAATACTGGAAAAACAAACAAAAACCTAACAGGCAGATACAAACCACCAGAGGGCTCGATATTTGGAATCTTTTAAAGAAAACATATTAAAGAAAATAGTAAGCTTCCAACACTGAAGCTTCCAAAATTATTTATCTACATTTATATGCAATGGAGTTAGTCTGCGTGCTTACTTGCTTTGGGGAGTGATTTCATTAACTACCTTTGAAAATAAACTTGAGGTAATGCAAGTTTGAGAGGTTATTGCTCAATGAAAATAAAAAATAGGTCAGTATTTGACAGAAAATTCAACATTTATTTTATCTGTGGGTAGATCTTAATCACCATTCGAAATACTTTTCGGACAGAAAAAACATCTTAAATTCTATTACTGACATGCAATTATCCAAGGAAAAACGAATGAATGTGAAGCTATTAAAGTTCACTGGCTTTCTATATTTTGATTAACCACACTGAATGCACTAGAGTTGTAACTTTGAGAAAAGTTTGCACGACTGCACTGGCTGCTGCCCAACCTAATTTTCACTTGGTTTTTTTTCTAAAATCTGGAGATAATTGGGCACTAGGATATTTACAGCCATCATTACTGGCAATTTCTACACTGATGGATCAGAAATGACTTAATATAGCACATTAGGAGTTTCTAAAGTAAATGCTGTGGGATGCATAGAATTCAAATTGTTATGTTCTCATATTCAAAGAACAGGCAGACACGTAGCCCTAAGCATAGACTGATGAGATACGTCCTTGAGCACATTTTTACACATCGCCATTTGTGCTTAGATGGCAGTTCCAAAACTGGGATATCAAACTCAATAGAGAACAATATGTGAATTTTGGAGAGAACCTGTGGCTTTTGGCCGATTAGTTGAGGATTGTAGGCTAGACTGAGAAACGGGGGGAAACAGTTCAGAAGTAAACAATAGTAAATCACTTTTTTACAATCACTATTGCCAAAAGAAATCTTTGGAGATGTTTATAAAGACATCACAACATTCCAGTAAATGTTGCAGCCCTTCCTAGATAATACAGAAATAACCACTAACATATGGGTTATTATTAATTGGACGCCAAGGGAGAGGGGGAGTTAAAAAAAACCACCAGAAATCCATGTGGCTCACTTTATTTTATTTGGAATTTGATTCACTTCCAGTTCATTTCTCGATACAGTTCAAAGTGCTGGCTTTTATCTTCAAAGTCCTAAATGAACTGATGCCAGGAGAGAAGAAGACTGCATCCTTCCAAAATGAGCTCCTTCTTCTGTAGACTATAAAGATAATTCTGCAAGCATCCTACTATTTTCCAGAGTGCAGCTCTTGGATGCAAAACACCTTTTTTTTTTCCTTAAAGTGTTTCTAAAATCATGGAAGTTCCCTTTTCCAAGAGGCATGGAATCATCTTTTAAGTTTCTAATAAAAGCTAAGATCTTTACATTCTACTAAGGGTTTAATAGATAAGATTTAATGCTTTTATTCCTCGGTTTTGCTATAACCTGCACTTATTACCTCATAAGATTTTTAATAATTTCAAGTGATACAATAACAAATGTATTGTGATGTTATTGTATGGCTTGAATCTGAAAAAGATACTGCAATTTGCTCTATTTTTATTTGTAAAGCTGTAGAAAAGTTTCCCCATTTCTTGTCTATTTCAGGTGCCAAAAGTATGGATCCATAGCATTGAAACATAAGATAAGCCATATTGCCTTTTAGTTTAAACTTTTAAATTCTATTTCCAACAATTAATTATTCCCAAACAAAAATAATGACTCTACAATTGAAAAACACTTTTTTAAACCTATGTTATATAGATATAAACCCACATATAATAGCCCCAAGGCAACAAATCAGAGGTGGGTTCCAACCAGTTCGGACCAGTTCTATAGAGCCACTGGTTGAAACGCATGACTTGCTTCAACTTTTTTTAAACTAAAAAGAAAACCAAGGCAGAATCAGTTGCTCACCAAGGAGATGGATTGCATTGCAGCCTGCAACTGCAACTGATCCTGCCTAGTTTCCTTCAATTGGGTAAGTAACTGGGGGAGTTTCTTTGTTTTAAAAAAATAGTAAATTGGGTTTATTTTCTTGGGGTTATTTTTAGGATTTTTTTTTTACACATAGCCATTTAAAATTTAGAAAGTTTTAAATTTAACTGCTTTTATCTAAAAATATAAATAAAATATGGAATGTGTGCTTTTGCAATTCTGCTTAGGTAGGGGGTTGGACTAGATGACCTCCCAAGGTCCCTTCTTCCAACTATGCATATCTGTTAAAACTGTTAAATATGTTACATCTATTGCTGGTGCCATTTTGTGTGCTTTTGCATGGTGTGTGAGCTGGTACAGCTGCTTTTGCATGGTATGTGAGTCAGTTGTGTTGTGTTGTTTTGTGTTGTTTTGTGTTGTGTGTGTGTGTGTAAAGTGCAAAAGATTTTTTCTTCCAGCTCTTTGTGCCCCTGTGAGGTTCATGCTTGTAGCAGGGGCCATTTTGTGTGCTTTTGCATGGTATGTGAGTCAGTTATGTTGTTTTGTGTTGTGTGTGTGTGTGTATAAAGTGTAAAAGCATGCCCACCCAGTCACCTGGCCTCAAGCCACACCCACAAAATAAGCCACACCCACAGAAGCGGTAGTAAAAAAATTAGAACCCACCCCTGACCAAATGAGAAAAAAAAACCATCCTCAACATTCCCAACCTAAAAGGTACTGGCCAGGCAACCTAACCCAAGGCCTGAGAGGAAATTCACATTTCCAGAGTTCACTTTAGGCAGATCAAAGCAGCCAAACAAAAAATCCGCAAGGCAGGGCTAGTTCCTGGTCCTGCTAAATGGCATTGCTTCTTTGACTGGACCCAGAACAAGATTTTGGCTTAATAAGAAGGATATAAAGTTTGTATGGGGTGGGTAGATACTACAAGAGAAAGATTGTCTCTCACATAGGTAGGTCCTAGACTGGGGCATAATAGCTGTCATAATAATCTAACTCTTCAATTGTGTCTCAAAGCTGTTACCCAGCACTGTTCATGCAACAGAGGTGTCCAAAAATCAGGAAAATCTCATTTCAAAAGATCACTTGCAAGGAGATTGAGGCATGGATGGACTACAAGGAAGGCTTCTTAGTTCTCTTAGTCGGGAAAGAGGCATAACAGCTGCCACCTGCTCCTTAAGCAGGAGGTGCCAATTCAAGAATTGACTGGCTAAGGATGAAAAGATGCAACTGTGTATCAGCCACATACTAATAAACCTTAATTGATGAGTTTCTTTACTAGAAAAAACATACAAAATTATAAGGAGAAAACAAACAAGACGTATTGAACATATATTTTCTCTCTCTCTCACACACACACACACACACACACACACACACATAAAGGTACTGCAATAAACATTTCAAGGAATGGAAGCCATAATTCATTGTCATCATCCATAGTTAATCTTATTGATAAAGTATTGGTTCATAAATTGCTGATGACATAATTCTACATCCCACTGGATAATTGGCCCACTTCAGAGTCCATTGGCTCTCAATGACCAATAAG
Organism: Pseudoxenodon macrops; assembly: GCA_032467955.1. Taxonomy (NCBI): domain Eukaryota; kingdom Metazoa; phylum Chordata; class Lepidosauria; order Squamata; family Pseudoxenodontidae; genus Pseudoxenodon; species Pseudoxenodon macrops. The sequence continues at coordinate 17,482 of JANHFT010007168.1, read as the reverse complement.
TGTAAATAAATAAGTTTATTCTCCAATGTTGAACAATACAAAAGTCCAACAGGTTGAGATATCTATCCATCCCCAGCAAAGGAAGGGAAACTGAAAAAGGTCCGTTGATTGGTTACCAGGAGATGTGGTAAGAGCAGAGAAGTAAATCTGTTTCACTGCTCTTCCTCCACAATTTGTAATGTGGGTTTGTAAGCATGCTTGGTTGGATTCACTTGGTCAGATTCACTTCCAACAGTGCTCCAGATATCTCATCTGATTAAACAATTTGCTTCTTCTGAAATGCAAAAAAGGCTACGCTAGAGCAGAACAAACTCCTTCAAGAGAGACAAATACTATGTCTGGAAAGCTGACATTGGCAGCTCAGAAACCTGATGCTCCTGCTGTTTAATAGCTTGCCACTTCCTTACACTGCACTGGGGGGAAAAATACCCTGAGTCCTGGAATCAAAGCTTTTTTTTATCTTTCCAATGAAATGCATAGCAATCTCAATCCTCCAAACCTTTAAATTTTACCTGGATGAAATAAGATTACTTGAAGTGCAATCTGTTTCCTCCTTTGTCAGAATGCAACGCAATGGATATAAAGTGACAGATACTTTAAAGATTCACAGCAGCACAGGAAGAATCATGTGGAGCGTTTACCCTTAAAATTGTATAGGCTTGAATACCTTTGGAAAATATAGGTAGTCCTCTATTTATATCCGCAATCGGGACCAAATTTGCAGTTGTATGATGCATGTAAGTGCAGGACATGTCATAAATCACTTTTTCCAAGACTGTCATAACTTTGAACTATTGTTAAACAAACAGTTGCAAATTAAAGACTACCTGTAGTTGTGTTCATCATACTCTATCTACCTCATTTCAAATACAGCACTTATATACTATTTTTGTCTATTTCATTTAATTTTATCCTCCTTTATTTTTTATGAACTCAAGGTAGTATATGTTAATGTTCTCGGCTCTTATTTTCCCCACAATAAGGTAGATTGGTCTGAGACAAAGCGACTAAGCCAAATTCAATGCACTGATTTTCAAATCTAAGGGATAGCTAGAAATCATAGTTTCCTAGTTTCTAGACCAGCATTTAACCACTATTGTACATGACACTGGCTGTTGAAATCACCATCTCAATTATATTTGAAACAAGAGCTCACTTCAGGAAAAATCTTATAAACTATACTAATTTTTTTTTAAAGGATTATCCACATGCTCAATACATTAAGATCCACTCTTACACAGTTTGGTCCACCATAATTTAGAATATCACTCTCAATCATATTTTTTTCTGGAAACAATATGCTATAATAGCTGGTTCACTACAACATCAGTAATAATACAATTATGTAGCCAATTGTTTAAAATCCTAAGCATCTGTTGATCAAAGGACACAATTTCATTATAGCTACTCTAGTCGACAATTTTAGAACCACATTTCTACAAATTCCATTGGAATAAATAAGACTATCAAAAACCATTCATTTATCATTTAACCTCAAGCAGGTTCCTCAAAAAAGCAGTCTGTAAATTAAGAGAACTCCGAGAAAAAGGCTGCAGCCAACAATGTCAAATTTTCCTTTTGTTGTTGAAAGTATACAGAATAAACTGAAAAAATGTAGAGGCCCATTGCAAATAGCCCAGAATTTGGGCCATTATACAGCTTTGTCTGACAGAAGAAGAAAAAAATAGTGCTGTGAAATACTAAAAATAATGGAAGTTCCTCATAGTTTTTCATAATGAAACACATTACTTTTCCTCAATACATTTTGTCACTACTACGTACATCACTTGTGATTTCCTAAACCCCTGTAAATGTCTTGATATGGAAGATGGTATATTCTGGAGGCCTCAGCGTGGATTTTTGGTTTAGGTCTATTTTGTCTTGCTTTGCCATATGATACCTGGAGACGAAAACAGCACACATACATAGTGCCACAGACAAATACACACCCTAATTTATAATGTCCCTGAACAAGAATTCTGTTATGCCACTCATTATGTTCACTAGAGTTGGGTGGCCAATACATTTAAATAAATAAATATAGCTTAGTGTGTTTCTAGCCAATTTAAGAAGCTCAAAACCTCCAACTTCGAAACTACAAGTGGACAAGCAGGAAGAAACTACTCCAAGGCTCAGTTTTAAATGAAACTAAACCATCCTTTCCAAATGAAGCTGGCGAAGGAGAATATTGAGATCCTGGCAAACAAGTTGTAACTTGGCTTCCAAGTGCAGCCAGGACTCTGATTCAATGCTTTCTTTTGCCAGCAAAACAATTTCAGCCCAACACTTAGAAATTGTGTGTGTGTGTGTGTGTGTGTGTGTACGCGTGCATGCGTGCATTGAACATGGGAAATGCCCAAAAGATACATGGTGACAGCCTAATGACAGCTAAGGCCTTATTCATCTAATTCCTATATTACCTTAGATTTTCTGAGCATCTTTGTTTTTCAGTCAAATTCTGAGTATTCTTTGTAGTGGCATGTTTAGTGTGTCTTTTTTCTTTGTTTAAACTTGAAAGACTTGTATATTATTCCTGGATACATCAACGTCTATTTTATTTCACTCCCTTGTCCTAGAATGTTAAATTTAAGAGAATTGTAGGAAGCCAAGCTCAATTTGAAATCATGTTGCTCATCACCCACTAGATGATGTTTAATTTCAACCAGAGGACTGAAGGTTTCATTAATTTCAGGATTGGTGATTGCCAAAGTGTGTGTGTGTGGCGGGAAATCATCAAACAAGATTCAAGTTAAAAGTAAACCTGGCTAATTGGCAGAACTTTAAGGTAATAATTATTCCTGTCTCATGAACTATCCCACTATTTCTATTTAAAATATGGCAGAGGAATATTGTTTTGTTCTTTTCTAGGGCACATTTTGCACATGTTTGTCCCCTGTCAAGTGCAATTACATGTGACAGCACGCAATAGATGTTCACACATCTCACAATATTCTCATCTCATAAAAATCTGAAGACTGAAGTAAAGATTGAAGAGTGCAGTGAAAAAAGACTATCCATCTCCAAAATTAAATGTGATTGCGCAATAGCCAGGGTGCGGAGCAAATTTACCTTAAAGGGAATAAATGCTGCCAGATAATATATCAAAGAATGAATTAACGGAACTATATTTAGTACATACCCCCCTTTTTAAACCAAACTGTCAAGATATTCTGAAACCCAGAAAGTGGTTGATGCTATGGGAGCAAGTGATTTTTAATTCTTTTTATTTTACTCTATTTGTGTTGATCAATGTAAATCTTTCCTTGCAACCTATCTCTGCCATAACACTACAGGGCACTAATGAAATAATTAAACACACAGATGAAGCTTCAATTTCTGCATGAATCTATTGCAGGTCAGACCAAAGATCAGTCCAAGTTATAACCTCCCTTTGATGTAACCGGTGCCATAAACTATAGGGCACTAATGCAATAATTAAATTACTATCTTAGGAGCAGGTACTTTGCAATAATGCAGAACTCATAGTCTAGACAATAATACAAGGTTCATGACTGTGATTATGCACATGTGGCCAACAGGAAAAGAACCCTTTAATTACTGGCTGCACCATTGACTCTTAATTTAGACCCACTTATTTATTACACTCTCAGAGACTGAGCAGCTACTGAGTAATTATTTGATTTATGTTCTTTAAAGCTCGACCAGTTAAAAAGAGAGTCCAAGATATCTCTCAAAGCAGCAAATGACTTAACTCAAAAATCCATCTCCAATCAGGTAAACAAAGGAGTTTTTAAATATCATCATCAAAATAATATTGCATGGTTATTGCTTTCTGTCATGATTGATAAGGACCTGGAATCAGTTCATTATACAACAGAATCCATCCACATGTTTCTTTACTATTTCTCTTATGATAAGAGTTTTCTTTTAAGTCCTACAAAATAACTCAAAATTCCTTCTATAGATACGAGTATGGGATATAACCTCTATATCTCTAAACCTGTAAGCAACATCTACATATTTATTCAAAATAACAAAAAAAAATGCTATAATCATTTTCTTCAAATAGAGTAAAAGAGAAGAAGGGGGAGGTATATTGACAACTATGGTTTTAAACTAGAAGGTGGAATATTAAAATATTATTTTATTTGGTGTATTAGTTCATTGGCAAGTATTTACCTTCATAAGTAAAAAGAAAGGCATTCTAGGAAATCTCTAAATTGTTCTAGGTATTTTCAAAGTTTTACCAATAACAGAATGATCACATTATTATCAGGATTTTGACTCTCATATTCTGAGCAAAGAACATAAGTTTCTAAGAAATAAGACATGTTCTTTATTTCCCTATTTATAGCTTAAAACAATCACATTTTATTTACCCTTTAAAAAAAAAGAATTGGCATTCATTTAATAGCGTCAGGATTTTCTGTCTCCAGGGGGAAATTCTGGCTGCAACTTAAAAAAACAAACATTGTACATAATTTATTTTCCGTACTAATGATTCTCGTCAAAAGAATATTGGTTTTAAGTTTTAAGGCTGAAGTCATTTAACAGGATGATTCAAGTGTAACCAAAAGGAATAACTTCCAAATAAGTCTTCAGGCTAAATCAGAAGTTGAAGCTGGTCTACACTTCAGTGATACTAAACTTGAAGTTTTGTTGTTCCAAGAATTCCTATCCACAGGTGGTTCAAATGTCATCTCCAAGACCTTTCCCACCCAAGAAAGACGTATGTGCCATTGGATGCTCACAAACCAGATGAAACTAAAGTAGAATAAAGAATAGAATAGAATAGAATAGAATAGAAATTCTTTATTGGCCAAGTGTGATTGGACACACAAGGAATTTGTCTTTGGTGCATATATTCTCAGTGTACATAAAAAGAAAAGGTACATTCATCAAGAATCATAAGATACAACACTTAGTGATAGTCATAGGGTATAGAAATAAAGGAAAATATTTGTAGCTCAGAGTTGAAAGGAGGAGTCTTTAGTGCACTCTGAGCTTTATTGTTTTCTTGCAGATGTTTCATTACCCAAACTAGCTAACATCATCAGTGTTAGTCCTAGTTTGGGTAATAAAAAGTCTGAAACAAAACAACAAAGCTCAGAGAGCACCAAGGACCCCTCAGAACAAAGAAAACTCAAGTATCAAGTACCGTAAGTTTCAGAGAAACTAGATGTGCAGATGATTATGCAGATTATCCATTTGGAGAGGTGCCCTATATAGACTCAAGAAAGGAAAATTAGCAGAGTTCCAGTCCTTCCTTTGTTGATGCTTTTGGGGCATACAGTGAAACACAACATACTTCAGCACTACACAAGAGCAGCACAGGATAGTAGGCATGTACAGGATTGCAAGGCTTATTCGTATTCAGTTATCTTAAGCCATCTGCCATTCCTTACTGTCAGGGCTTTAAAAATTATTTGTTTATTCATCTGCTAACATATATTTATAGACAAACTTATAGCAACATCATTAGGGTAGCTTATAAGAAGTAATTAGAAATATATTAGCAATGATATTATAAAAATATTAGCAATAAAATTCTTGCAGCTGTAATATAGAATAAAAATAAAAGTACCAAGCACATTTAAAATACAGGCTTTGTGTCAGAGGTGGGTTCCTACTGGTTTTAACCAGTTCTTTAGAACCACTAGTAACTCGGCGATGACATCATGGAGCCGGTTCCCACAGTGTCTCCATGGGCGGCGCCATCTTGGATTTTGCTTCTGCGCATGCACAGAAGCTAATTTTTATTGCTTCATGCACATGCTTGAGCCGCAACCACAAGCGAACTGACAGCAAAAAGTTCCACAATCCACCCCTGCTTTGCGTAGCATTCAAATGGGAAGTAAGAACCAGGCAAAAATTGGGAGAAGGACAGTGAGCCTAATGTTTCATTTAATGGAGAAAAGCATCTGAGAAAAGCATTCTTAATGGAGAAATAAACCATAACAGACAAATCATACTGCATGTCGATAGAGTGCATATATGTATATTGTGTCTTATGTTTTTCTTAAAGCTTTAGTAAACCATCCGTGTTGTTAGGTTATCATATTTAGGCTGCAAAAAATCCATATGACCATGTGAGACAGCACTGAGTTAACAATGTTACGTGACTCTATTTCCCTTTTTGCTGTCATCCAGTGCAGCGGGCCCCCAAATCCCCTGGCTGCGGCCCATTCAGAACCAGGCTGTGCAGCTGGTGGATGACCATGCTCACACAAGTTCCAGTTGTGTGAGCTACAGGCATGAGTGTTCTCGCCTACTGTGCACACAAAACCGTCCCCTCACCCCTGCCATTGCAGCTGCTGCCCATCTGCAAAGCCAGAAAGGTTGGGGACCATTTCTCTAGTGCACGAGTGTCAAACTTGATATTTTATTGAGGGCCGCATCAGGGTTGTGTTTGAACTCAGGGAGGTGGGGATGGCCAGAGTGCGCGTGGCCTGCTTGTTGTCACTCATGTCAGGGATGCCTGTCACGGCCTGAGAGCTCTGCCAGTGAAAATGGACTCCCGAGCTCCAGTTTTGCTGGCAGAGTGTTGCAGGAGTCCTTTGCAGCCAGAAACGAAGCTCGGGCCATGTTTTCGCTGGCAGAGGCACAGCGGGCCAGATCTAAGCACACGGCAAGTTTGACCCCCTTGCTCTAGTGATTGTGTGGATTTTTCTAATCCAAAATATGGTAGCCCTACATTGTATTCCTGAAAAAGAAGAGCAACAAGCTTAAAGGTCTCAGGAACAAGAGAAAATCCTGGATAGCAGCAGAGAAAATAGCACCCAATTTCTCTGCAAGCTTATCATTAATTCAAAATGTCATCTTCATGGAGAAGATAAGGCATAGGTAAATAGGTCCTTCAGTCAAATTTGAATCACAGGATTGCATCTGGCCAGGTTTCCTGGCAATATTAATGAAATTATTTGTTATTTCCTTCTTCTGAATCTTTCTTCTTCTTCACAATTTTCCAGTCCAGTACAGAATCCTGGAATTCCAGTGTGTCCCCAATCCAGATTCTAACAAGGAAAACCCAACAGAGCTTCCAAGATAAGGGCAATACTTCATGGATACATCCCAAAGTTACTGCCTCTGAATGTGCTTGTTTATTTCATTTGACTGATAAAATGGGAGTCCTGAACATTCTATTATAAATAGAATTGGTAATCAAAAATTTAGATGGCTTTTGTTACTAAGCTCTTCTCTTCGTTCGTTGAAATCCAGTGCGTATTCTACTCTCTGCAAAAGATCTTGATATTGGACATCCAACAAGTTCCAACATGTATGATGTAGCATTCTGATAGTTCTCCTCTCCAAATTTCAAACAGGAATTTCTTCAAGACTGATTTGAAGAGTCTGTGGGAAACACTTGAAGAAGCACTGACTTCCAAGGCAACCCTCAATCCCCCCCCTTCATCTCTTGCATGTCACAAAAACTTTGGCATTAAGCTTTTATTTGCTGACAGGCTCCTGTGTTTTAAATAAGAACACAGAGGTAGAAAACTGCAAGCACTGCATATTAAAACAGTGGTTTAAACAGAATACGGAATGTGCTGTTACAGAGACCGCTGAATTCTTCAGTGTTGCACACTATATTGCATATCGTCTATGTCCCCCTCTTAAATGAATTCCAGTTCTGCTACAAAAGGATTTTAAGGTATATTTGGAGGGCATGAGAAGTACTGACATTAAAGGAGCTGCAGTTTAAATTTGTTTTACTAGATCAGGTCACTAGGACAGAGTGCCTGGGTTTCCAAAACTACTTTGAACTGTTGAGAGAAATGACTTTCACTGAGATGAGATGCAGGTAATTATGAATTATACATTACAGCAGAGAAAATGATGCCTCTTCTCTCTCCCTCACTGATACCATTTGATTATTCAACAAGATACTGATGAAATCCTTGCATTTATTCTACATAACTTTTAATATCATATTCTGCTACAAAGATCTGTACTGTGCCAAGAAAGAAAATTTCTGTACAAATTCCTAATATCATTTTCAAGTATTAGCGGCCAAATTGTTTGGTAAATATGCCAGAAAGGATGTCAAAATTATAGGATGGATGCTCAGGCACAGTTCCAACTAGAACATAGCTACATTGTTTCTAAGAGAGCTTACTTGTAACAGGAAAATAAAGTTGTAAACAAACTAAACTTTTTCTCCTTTGGGAGAACTTTAGATGAAAAGATAGCAAAAGGAAAGGGATGGCTTAAAAAGTGATAGCAATATTGAGAGCTTTGACCACACAGGAGAGGACACTGCTCATATAATCATGGGAACACTATAATCTTCTTAAGTGCTACTTTCAGAAAAAAAAGTCAGAAAAATTAAGGGGGGGGGGTAGATTTAAAACTAAGGATATTTAAGGATACTACCGTAGGTTTTTTCTTAGAGACAATTTTGAAGCTTGAAAAAAACCAAAAATGCAGACTGGTTTACACTTACCGGTATCTCCTTCTACTGAAAAGCATTCTATTCCATCACTCCACAGGTTCATTTAACCCAATAAAGCAGGGGGGTCAAACTCAAGGCCCAGGGACCGGATTTGGCCCATAGGGTGCTTAGATCTGGCCTGTATGGCCGCCCTAGAAACAGCAAAGCATTGGCCCGTGGTGCCTCTGCCGGCGAAAACAGAGCTCCTGAGCTCCATCTTTGCTGGTAGAGGTTGCAGGAGGTCTTTGCAGTTGAAAACAGAGCTCAGGAGCCCATTTTCGCTGACAGAATGCTCAGGCCATTGCAAGCGCCCCCGACATGAGTGACATTCAGCTGGCCATGCCCACCCTGGCCACACCCCCCCCGGCCCCCTGAGGTCAAACACAACTCTTTTAGGGCCCTCAATGGAATCAAGTTTGACATCCCTGCAGTAAAGTAATCAGTTATTATGTGCCTGTGGAGTTTCAGTCATACTAAGATAATGAAAAAATTTAGCCTAACACCAAGACAATATTTATATTGTATAGCACCTACGTAATCATATATGGGGCAAAAATGTATATACCGATGTAAAGATAGTTTATAAGGAAGAAATTGTAAAATTTCTTGTTTTTATGTTATATGTTTTGTTTTGTCTGTTTAATAAATATTTACAATTTTAAAAAAGGCTACACAAAACAAAATCATATATGGGGCAAAGGGGAAAAATGTGAGTATACAGTGCAGAAGATCCCCAACTATTCTTTATAATGCCTCTACTTTTAATGTACACTACAGGTAGTCTTCAACTTACAACAATTTGTTTAGTGACCATTCATACAACAGACGATGAAAAATGTAACTTATGACCATTTTTCACGGTTGCGACTTTTGTAGCATCCCCACAATCATGTGATCAAAATTCAGAAGCTTGGCGACTGGTTCATATTTATGACGGCTGCAGTGTCTCAGGGTCATATGAGTTCCCTTTTTGGGACCTTCTGACAAGCAAAGTCAATGGCGAAGCCAGATTCACTTAACAACTGAGTTTCTAACTTATCAACTGCAGTGAGTGATTCACTTAACAACTGTGACAAGAAAGGTTGTAAAATGGGGCAAAACCCACTTAACAAATGTTTCACTTAATAACAGAAATTTGGAGGTCAATTGTGGTTGTAAGTCAAGGACTACCAATATATAAAAAGTATATATTTTAAGTCTCTTAAAATGTTAAATGTCTAAAGGGTCCCAATGGTCTGGCAATGATGTAAAGTGTGCAGGGTCTGCTAACTGTCCCTTTTGGGAAAGATGGCTGAATTTTATTCCTTTGTTTTTGGAATTATGCTTTAGGGCTTCTAGAATGTGCTCTCTATCTCTAAATAGTGCCAATCTTCGAAATTGGTAATCAAACAGAGCTTTGGAGTTCCTCAAAAAATGTCCCAAGCTACATGTTGTCTGTCAGTGATATAAAGGTGTAGCTGCTTGACACAAACATCGATTTTTTTAATGGTTAAACTATCTTGCCTCGCTCCGAAGATTTGCGCTAAATGTGGATGAAAAGAATGCTGACAGCCAGACAAGTTTAAAGGGTAGAGATATCCTGAAAGAAGACTCCTTTTTCAGACGTAAATACCATATATATTATTTTTGCAAATCTGATTTGGACAGATACAGCAATATCCAACTGGATACGGAGGTCCTTAATTTCTGTTCATTTAATATTACTGTTGATCAGGATGGGATCAAACCCAACAGAAAAGGGTCACAGAATCAGCATCTGTCATGGAAGAATAAGGCATGAGAGGAATAGACTTCCTCCTTCCAGAAACACCAGAGAACCACTATTTAAACTTAAGCTTAGAGAAGGCTGTAAAGTATTACGAAGTGCAGAGGTGGGTTCCTATCGGTTCTATCCGGTTCTATAGAGTAGGTAGTAACTCCGTGGTGATGTCACGGAGTCGGTTCTGTCGGTGACTCCATGGGTGCTGTCATCTTGGATTTTGCTTCTGCGCATGCGCAAAAACTAGTTTTTGACTGCCGCACGTGCTCAAGGCACGACCCTGAGCGAACAGGCAGTAAGAAAATTCAGAACCCACCTCTGATGAAGTGGTATATAAATCTAAATGCTATTGCAATTGAGTAAGTGTTACTCATCTACAATGGCACACAGTGTAAAACAATGGGTGGAAACGTTCCACATTTCTTTGTAACTGATACTACATCTACATTTATCTTTTTTTTTAAATAGTAAGTAGAAATAAATTGATTATTTATCAAATCAGTGACATTGTGTGTGTGGGGGGGGGGAAACATTGCAACCTTTCTTGATTCATTAAACATCTACATTTGAGTGCATAACATGCATCACTTAAGGGAAATATGGGTTTTCAGACTGAAAATTGAAATTTTAATGAAAAACAAAGCAGTGAAAATAGTTCTCTGTTATTCCATCAAACAGTATAATAAAATAGCTCTTTTTTCAAAATAATATAACACATAGAAGAACAAACTTGTATTTCCATGCACATACATATATATTTATATATATAAAGAGTAACCAAGTACCTTCTCTTACAAATCTATCCCTATTTTACTGAAACAAAAGATATTCTTTTGTAAAACATTTGGCTCACAAAAAATAAAAACCCTGCCTACATTAACAAAGTTTTTCTTGCAAGTGCCAAACTACAAATCCCTAATAAGCATTATCTCCCCCTTTCCTGCAAAATTAAACAACAACAATCATTT
>JANHFT010007165.1:4999-15311 GCA_032467955.1 Pseudoxenodon macrops | reverse complement strand
TGACTACATTTAAGAAAACTTTCTGGCATTAATATACTGCCTTAATGTACATTTCTCCAATTCTTTGCTATTTCTATAGGTCAGGCACACATGCACAGAAATACACAGCAAACAGTGTATATCATCTGTTTTGTTTGCTGGGAGGCAAAGGCAGATTTTTTTTCTTGTTTTCCTCCCCAAAAGTTAGGTGCGTCTTATACTCCGAAAAATACAGTAAGTGTGGGAGATCCTATCTTATTTAAAGAACAAATTGTGGGTATTCACCATGAAAGTCTGAGCTTCACAACACAGGTATTTCAATGGGAAAACCAGTAGATAGTCACCAAGTGGTCTCAACAATCCATGGTGCTTTGCTTAATGACAGCAGTCAGGAGTGCCAAAATTGCTGTTGCCAAGTGGGATGTCACCTGGTGTTGTATTTTGCTTAGCTACATCATTAACTAAGAACCCCTTGCATTAGTGCTTCCTGTTCTTGTCTACAGTATCTAATCAGGCTGATACAACCCCAAGAAGGAAAAGCCCCCATGGGATTTTAATGTATGTACAGAGGTTCAACCATGATTCTGTGAACTGCTAAAGTAGTTCAGCTATTGAGCGCTACAAAAATGCAATTAGAAAGACTTCCAACTAGCCTTTTCTCTGGAAAAGCCTGGAATCCTGCCCAAGGCAGCTATGAAATGTTTACTTCATATGAGCAGGAAGACTTTTTAAATTTCCAAATATTCATGCATTATCTTATCACAGATGAGATCTGCTGCTGTTGACATGGGTTTTTCTTTTCTTTTCTTGTGGGTAGGGGTTACTGTTTTACCCTTGGGCATGGGTTTTCGTGCTCTCAATCTTTATAAACCACTCAGAATCACTCAAGTGAGAAGAATGGCCGTCTAAATCATCTACATAAACAAATTTTATGCTGGGAATCAGTCAGTCCTTGAGAAACAGCCTTCAATCGTTTCAGTCCACCTACCTGAAGTACAAGTTGAGGTCAACAGCAGCCACACAATGGGAGTGGCTGACAACCACAGCCACGCTGAGATCGTAGGATACACTTAGCTGCACAAGAGGAAATGGCATGTCCTGGTTTTTCTCTTCTTGCCCCCGGGACTGATAGAGAGCGACACTGACGTGGGCCAAATAGGCACCATCGGTAGCACCAAATATATCTTTGTAAAAAGTTAAAGAATCTCAATGGCTGTTGAAACAACTGGACAAAAAGAAAGATACCCTTCAAAGAGCCTGACTGTACGTATTCCTGCTTCAGATTAAGCCTCATTGGGCAATGTCCTCTTATTTTAGAGGAAATAGGCACAGGAAATCGAGTAAGCTAGAAATTTAATAGAACATGCTGCTGGGAAAACACTATTATTTTTTTAAAATCCATCTTGTTATGTTCTGTGAAGGGAAACCAGGATGCAGCAGTTAAAGATCAATGCCAGGGCCATTGCCAGGTAAGTGACAGGGTTAGTTTGCTGAATTCCAATCTAAGGAAAGCCGACACAACCGGAGTCACAACCTCTGCCATAAATCTAACTGTAACAAGAAATACTCTTTTCTTAACTTCTTAAGTCGTCTTTTAACAATTGCTGAAATAACTCTCTGTCCCTGCTTTCAGTGGAAACATGTTAGTGCTCTATTTTTTAAGTCAATGATAATTAGCATGCACAATTTCCCACCAGAGACCTGGAAAATGAACGCAAGGATTTCAAACACTTAACTCTTCATGATTATCTATAGGCCACTGATGAGTCTCAAGAGGGAAAATCATTTGTTTTCCTGGCAACCCGCTCTTCTGGAGTGGATCCTTGAAGGCTCTTGTGAGGTGAAGGAAGGGCCCCAGAACAGAAGCTGTTGGATGGATACAAGAGCAGTGTGGTTGAGTCAGCCCAGGAGCAAATGGTAACCCAAAGCGTGGGTGGGCAGCTCAGAGACTGCAAATCATGGGATATATAGAGTCCCCATCCTCCCTTCTCTGCCCTCCTCACCCACCCTGCAAGAACCCTTGGATCCACAGGTTACCTTTTGCCTTTTCCACAGTAAAGCTGGGAATTAATGTGCTAAATCTCTAGTAGGCCCATTTTCACTCTTAGATTTCAGCATTACCCAACCTGGGATATGGCCAAACAACCCTTGGAAGCTGACCCAACGCCAGCTTTATATCAAAGGATACGTATCCATCCGGTCTCATCCAACAAGAAGAGGACACCTCTGCAGAAAGTAACATTCACTGTCCTTTCCAAAGTTTGTGGGGGCAAATCAAGTCCAAAGCAGCCTTTCACCTCTTCCCCCAGTTCTCCTCCAGGAAAAATCAGATGTGCAATTGCAAAACGGTTGAGCAACAGTATAGCTCTGCCATTTTTAAATGACAGCACTTGCAAGGAGGAAATAGATAGCAAGCCTGTAAAAGAGGACATAAGGAATATTTCATATTTTGTAAAGGAGAAATAACATCCAGAGAAACGCTGATTTAAAAAAATCACATTCAACTAGATTGTGAACCCAGCACTTGGGAGAATTTCCATCTCCATAAATAATAATTTTTTTGCAGCCCTGTGGACCTCTCCAGTTTTCAAAAATTGGTAACATAGTTTCCTGCAATTTTGAGACAAATACTAGAAAACTATCAATCTATCCCAATCCCTAAATAGTTTATATTTTACCACATTTTGTTTACTATTACCCTGTTTCCCTGAAAATAAGACCTCCCCGGATAATAAGACCAATCAGACTTTTGAGTGCATGCACTAAAATAAGCCATCCCCTGAAAATAAGCCCTCTCCAAAACAGAGCAGCAGATATGAGATTACCGCCTCCTGCACCTCAAAATAATAAGACCTCCCCGAAAATAAGGCCAAGCGCTTATTTTGGGGGTCAAAACCCTGTCTTATTTTCAGGGAAACACGGTATTATTAGTATTGTGAAATGCTAATAAAGAAGAGTATTTGTAGCTGGGATTCCTTGGTGGTTTTACTGCAGAAGTTTCATTACCCAAACTAGGGTAATGAACCTGATGATATTATCTAGTTTGGATAAAGAAACGTCTGCAGGAAATCAACCAAGCTCAGAGAGCACCAAGGATCCCTCATTGTGAAATGCACTGTTACAGAATAATTATGCAACTAGGCATTTCATTGTAAACAATAAAATGTTTACCTTCCTTGAAAAATTAGATCAAACTGCTTTGAATATTAAAAAATTGGAATATAATATACCGAGATTATCTCTGGAATACTATGGATTCCAAAACAAGGTGCTTTCTATGTTTTAAAGACTCCTTGAATGATTCATATTGTTAAAACATAGGTTTTTTTTCCTGAATTTAATTTTTTAAATTTTAACATAGGTTCTTTCATTTGTCCTTTCTGTAGAATAAAGCTAAAATTGTGGGTGGGATTTTTACATGACCTTCTGCTAGGACCTAAGGATCCGAAGAACATGTGTGTCTGTTGCAGGAAATTGAACTGTATATATTAATATAATTAAACAGTTGTAAACCTTTTCTGTACATTTTTTTAAAATCTTTTTTTTTCAAAATTCCTTTAAAAACATGATTAACATTTAAACAGACTTTTCTTTGGCTTCATTAAACATACCTTTTGGCCTTTCTCCCCCATGGTGATGAGAAGCTGTGAAAGGTTTTTATGGTGATTAATGAAGCAGAAGGAAATTCATTTTGTTTCTCTCCCTCCCTCCATATTTGAGGGAGAATATTTGAATACACACATGCAAACACACACACACACACACACATGCAAACACACAAACATACACACTGCACTTTACCGGAGACTAGAGACACCAGATAAAATTTGTATGAGCTACACACTTACAGGGCATAATTCTTTTAAATAAAACTTTAGGACTGATTATAACAGATGAAAAACTGCAGCAAACAATGGTGCATTAGAGACAAGTATATGAAAATATAAAAACCTAGGAAAGCATATATCAGAAAGAGATGTAGCACATGCTGTGTCTACTGTGGTTAGGATTACATATCTTTAAGATTATTAATTAATTGAAAAAACTAAAATTGGTTGACTATATGCAATGGCCTACAATAACTGACCATTGTTGACATACTGTGGTGTGCTGTGACAATAAAAGGGCATTGCATATTAGTGTACTTCCTCGTTTCTTTTGAAGTGTTAAAACAGTTTTGGATATGCCCAATGGAAGGTTGGCAGATACCAAATCCTTTGAAAGGCTACATATGTGTGGGGCATGAAAAAACTGCTAACTGACCAAGTTGAAGTTTTGTCTTGTGTAGCCCTACAAGTTTTACAAAAGGTGTGGCTGCTTCACTACTTCACTCAAACTAACATAGTTCTTACAACAATTCTTTACTTTAATGTTGCATAGATATACAGTCTATGTAGTTTTGGTTTAATATGTTGTGTGAATCCAGCCAAATGAAGTTAATTAACCATAGTTAAACAAGAAAATTAACCAAGCGTGGTTAAATAAGACTTAGTGCACAGTGTGAATTCAGTTATTAACAATCCAAAAAAATCACACTGTATTGAAATCTTGACTTAGGATTCCACTTAGTGGCTATCACATACAACAGTCAAAATCTGACTTTGCCTCAAAATAACGAAAAAGAACATTGCTTTTGCAAATTAATCTGTGTGATTTATGTGAATTTTACATAAATTACAATCATGTACATAAACTACATATTTGGATTTAGCAGATATATCCTCTACTTCCATGTATCTGTTAAATTTATGTTTTACAGTATGGCTTACTGCATTATGTTTTTACCCTATATCTTTTGAATTAATGAATTGAACCTGGCAACTGTATCCTCCCTTAAATTATAGAGCTTAATTATGTTTAAAAGGGAATGGAAAAATCATCCCAGTTACAGTAACCTTGCTGTATATATAATTTTAGGTATGGCATGTTTATTCAAATTTATCACTAGTCCCTGTACCACTGTGGGAGTTTTCAATTAGGTTATATTGGCAGCATCCATTTTTATCTTTTAATTTTTGGAAGCATAGTTTACACACAAAGAACATCCCTAGTGAAATTGCCAAAGTTTATTTTCATTTCAAGTACGGTAGGTCTGGCTAAGATCAGTATTGTTTAATGTATTTAATATTTTCAAAAACACAGATAAATTATGTTGTAAAATTGATCTGATAAACATTTTTCCTTTCAAACATAATTTTTATAAGTGCTGTTTATTATCTATAATATTATTACTGTGCAGATTATATTAATTTATAAGGCAATGTTTATAATATAAAGTGACTTGATTATCATTTATGCTGAATATAATTACAGTTTTGTGAGATGCTATATTTAAAACTCATTCTTCTATATATTCACTCTGTAAAAGCAACATACGAGAAATTTATTCCAGTAATTTGAAATAACTTAAAATAAATAACTATAAGTAAACTTGGAAGAAATATATTACATTCTTTCTTCTATCATATATATAACACAGTGTCCCACAAATTTGGGACTTTGTAGGGCAATATTTACATAAATAAGATACAAATATAACAATGCAACTGTGACCAATGATTAATTCTGAACTAGGTCTGAAAGTTATACCAAGAGAAATGGGTTGTAACGTTAGCCAAATCCTATTATCTGTATATATCCAGATCTGTAAATCCTATGATCCTTATGTACATTTATTTTTCTGCTCCATCTGTAACCTTGTTGGCCTGAAACCAAGTATAGCCCCTTGATACATTTGGAATATTTGAGGTATGGCAGATAAATTCTTATCAGTTGTCTACCATTCTGTAAATTCTCCAAATTTAAGCATGTCCAGTTAAATACACCAAACTGGTGATTTTACAACCAGCTTATTTTACTTTATTTTCTGGACACATAAGCACACTTCCAAATGATCAAGGGGCTTCAGTCCTCCAAAATTTTAGTTTGCCAACAGTATTGGCTTGATGTTTGGAGATTTAACAAGAGCACATTACCTTGTACCTCTTAACTGTTTGTGCTAATTGAATGGAATTAAATTTAGATTAAATATTTATTACACGGCTGAATATTTCTTTCTTCTTGTATACTCCCTTCACCTCTAAATGGGAAGAATTGAGAGGGTTAAAATCTTTATCTATTACAGATTTCTCTTTTCAAAATTGCTTTGCATAAAACTGGAAAAATAGCCAGGATATCATTTTGAAGGTTACATCAAACATTATTGACCCTGCAGTTTCTGTAGTATAATGGTTGCATAAAGTATGGTTATTGCAGAGGTGGGTTCCTACCGGTTCTAACCGGTTTTTTAGAACCGTTAGTAACTCGGTGATGATGTCATGGAGCTGGTTCTGTTGGTGTCTTCGTGGGCGCCGCCATCTTGCATTTTGCTTCTGCTTCTGTGCAGAAGCTAATTTTGTGCATGCATAGAAGCTATTTTTTTATTGCTGCGCATGCTCATGTGTTTTGGGTTTTGCTACCGAAAGAATACATGACGAAAGTGGTATTAGAGAGGGTTGTAATTGAAAAACCTGCTTTTATATCCAGGAAATAGCAATTGGTGTGAGCTCATTTGAGTTTTGCTAGTTTATTTATTTATTGATATTCATTTATTTTGTCAAGTGTATATATGATTACAGACAAAGTAGAAACATGATTGTGAATACATAAGATGTACAAGCTTGGTTATGAGTACATGAGATGGTTACAAATACATAGGGACATAAGTGTACAGCAGTGCCTGGCAGATCATCGATGTGGTCTTAGAGGCTAAGAAGAGCTAGGCCTGGAATGGATCGCTTAGACTAGAGGCCAAGAGAGAATACCAGGTTGGTAGACTACTGTAGTCTGAGAAGTTTCAAACCATAGTGGAAGAATACAGAGACAAATTACTTCCATACTGTTGCCAAAAAACCCTGCAAAGTTTTTCTCAAGTACTCACAACCAATTGAAACTGACCCAAGGAAGTCTTTCCTTTTACTTTTTATGGGGTAGTAAAAATGCTGATCTTCCTCCCTATGAAAGAAAAACATAGTTATAACTTTTGCAAGTAACAGAATTTAGAAGTGCATGACTGCAGGTATACCTTGATTAACAGCAGTAATTGGGACTGGAATTTTCATCACTAAGGGATGCAGTCTTAAAGCTGACATTATGTGACTGCATAGTTTAACTATGGCAATTCTGATAGTCCCCCTTGCTATCGTTAAGCAAGGATTGCAGGTTGTTAAGTGAGTCCCAAGTGACTTACAAGCATACTGGCAGGCAGATATGTGTTTAACTATTGTGTTGTAAATTGAACAGAGTCATGGAATTGTGAGATGGGAAGATAGGTAGGTAGGTAGGTAGGTAGAGGATAGATAGTGTGAGAGAGTCTGGATGCTTGAGAATAGCACTAATTGAAGAAATATGCTCAGAATGTATTTGTTTTAAAGAAAGATTGCTTGAAAATGTAGAAAGGTGTGAAAAACTGGCCAAAATTAGTAAGAAGTAATACCTTTCAAGATAAATCATCACATTACACTTTGCTGCTGTACAATTATTTGGATTTCACTATATATTCCTGCACAGTTGTGACTCCAAAATAAAAAGTCTGTAGTGCAACTCGTAGTATTTATTTGGGGTGGGAGGAGTGGCCTCCTGGCTAATAAGCCATAATTTGATTTCTGACTAGTAGTTTTAAGAAATTTCTAAACCTCTGCAAAAAATGTAGTTTTAACTTCATATACATAAGCAACTTACTCTTATTACTAATGAACCCATACAAACAACTATACTTGATGCTCACATTTATATAATTGCTTTACATATGAGCATTTCCCATTTAGAGGGGGATGGATGGTTCAAAAATATGAATTATTCTAGAACAAAATGTTGGCAATCTTTTCCTGAGCTTTGATGTAAGAACTGTATACTACACATCTCAATTTTTCCTGGAGCCTTAGATAATAGAGGTATCATACTATACAGTAATAACATAAAAGGTATGAAACATTCTCAACAGTATCATATGGACAAGTATGTCCAAGTGTGATATATTTTGGAATGTACAGTACTGTTGAAGAGGCTGCTGCAAATTCATTAAAATATGCTCTTCTCTTGACTAATTACAGTAAGATGATATAGCGCCTTGCTGCCATAGAGGTCTCCTTAGAGCCACTAGCCTTATTTTGATTAGATGCCATACTCCTATTAGACCTAAGGCCAGCATTCCTTATGTGCCAATTAAGCATTTTGTTAATACCTAAAGTCTTTCATAGACACACATTATAATGTTATATGTGCTTAAATCTTTATTTTGATTCTCGGTGCTATTATAGTTGTCTGTATTATTATGATATGATATGATACATTTATCAACCATTTTTAAGTTCATTGATTAACCCTCTTATGTTTCTTTGATATGAGACAGTTTGCTTGACATGTGATGCCCTCAAGAATCACTTCTGATTCTATGATGAACAGTTGGTCTAGTTACATAAGAAAAGGTGACTGCTCTAGTCATAGAAATAAAATTTTATTCAGATAATATATATTAATGATAGCTTCAGCAATTAATCATAGTTTCAAACTAGCCTTGGCATTTATGAAATTGCAGAACGTAAGTTGCTTATTGAATGACAATGCAAAGTAGTTGACTACTGCTTGGTGTCTCCGAGATTATCTTGTCATCAACAGTTATATACGGATTCTTCATATTTAGCTTTATAATCAGGGTTATGGTTATTTTAAATCAGACTAAAAGTATTTGCCTGAAATTCTAGGATATTGGAGTGATTTGTTTTCATAAATATATCAGTGTAAAATAAAGACATTCAACAATAGCTTAGGTTTGAAGTTCTGATTTTCCAGCTGAAAATCAAAATGTCACTTGTTCCTATTGAAATTACTGAATCGTAGGCTTCTCCATCT
The DNA here is from genome assembly GCA_032467955.1 of Pseudoxenodon macrops. Classification (NCBI taxonomy): domain Eukaryota; kingdom Metazoa; phylum Chordata; class Lepidosauria; order Squamata; family Pseudoxenodontidae; genus Pseudoxenodon; species Pseudoxenodon macrops. Next base: position 6,443 of record JANHFT010007165.1, on the reverse strand, counting down.
CAGTGACATTGTTAAAATTGGAAATGTCAAAAATGTCAAACTATGAACATGATGCATGGACACATGCCTTAGTTTTATTACACTTTTTAAAATGCTTTTGCAAATGATCAGATTAACTTTAAATTATGATGAATTAAGTACTCATGTTTACTTTCTATAATTTATTTGCAGTGAATATCCATGTCTCTCATACAGTTGCATTAAAATATTAATTACTTTTCACTGCAGAACATTTTGGATAAAATTGTGAACCGGCAAAAGAAAAAAACTCACATACTTAGGCAACCATCCTAGGAGGATTTTATCTATCATTTGTTGTGTCCTATCAATGCCAAATTCTTCCATGTCTTTTTAAAATCTAGTTTGTAGTTGTAAATATGGCCACCAATCAATAACTATTCCTTCATCTTTCAGCTCCCGGTTTGTTTTTTAACTTACCTTGATTATCTACTAAATGGTGAATGATTCACTTGGTTCCTAGAGTCATTCCACAATTATCCTTTCTGATTTTGCCCCTACCCCAGTCCTTGATCCTTCCTGTCCTATTTGCAGTAAGTGAAACATGATCAGAAGTATATTAATTAATGTGATAATATCTTGTTGAAAAAACACCTGCAGTGACTTGATGGCGCATCAAAATATGGGTTGCTCTTACTTGCCAATCAGTGGAGTACAGCAATCAGGAGGAAAAGCTACAGCATCAGATAAAAGGAAACAACAGCAATGGTAACAGCAATAAGAGAGAATTCCCAATCAGGGTGTAGGATAACTCACCCTGGCCAATTTGTCATGACCAACTTTCTGTGGCCAACTTGCTACAGCCAACTCAACATTGCCAACTATCCTTGGGCCAATTTGCCACAGGACAAGAGTTATATTAAAAGAAATAGCGGTATATTATCATTATTAAAGAAAGGATGTAAAAGGAGGAGCAAAATAAAATGTGATTTTAAATAATTGAATTGAATTGTCCCCTAGAGAGTTGTCAGGTGGTGAGTTCGCCGTAGTGAGTTGGCCCATTCTGTCCCAAACACTATGTGATGAGAGGAAAATTTGGAATGCCTGACTTCTTCAAACCAGGTTACTCCACATCAGGGGTGGGTTTCAAAGGTGGGTTCCTACCGGTTCGGACCGGTTCTACCGAGTAGGTAGTAGGTCGCTAGTGACGTCACGGAGCCAGTTCTGTTGCTCCGTGAGCGCCGCCATCTTCTTTTGGGAATTTTTTTTTGCATTTTTTTTCTTCTGTGCATGCACAGAAGCCGAGTTTCCAGCACTGCGCATGCAGCGCCATCTTGTTTTTGCCCTTTTTTTTTGAAAAAAAGTTTGTTTTGGGGATATTTTTTTCTTCTGCGCATGCGCAGAAGCCAAATTTCCAGCACATTTATACAAGATGCCAAAAGTGATATGGAATATCTGATGAAGAAACTGAACAACTTTGTAGGAT
>JANHFT010007163.1:49164-60810 GCA_032467955.1 Pseudoxenodon macrops | reverse complement strand
GCAAGAGGAATAAAAATAGCTCTTCACTTTAACCCCCCACCAACCTGATACTTTCTTATAAATTAGAACCCTTCATTAATAGCTACATCCTGCCCCTCAGAGTCTATTAAAAAGTTTTCACATCAATCAATCCAGAATTCAGCTGGACAGAAGCATACATCCTAGCTTGCAATTAACATTTAAACGCTTTGACTAAAGTGATAATCTTTTTTTAGTCTTTAGGGAAAGAGGAGGATTCCTTGACTGATGCCGAGCATAAATTTGTAATGGACTGAAATATGCAGCTATCATTTGGGTCTAAAGACTGCAATATCAGCTTCTCAAGGGTCTGTACCAGGTTTGGAGAAGTAAAGGGCAAAAAGGCTAGGGGTTTTTTCCCTCTCCAGGGAATACATATTTTGCTTTGGATGATTACTTTATATTCAAGTGTTTGATACTTAACCATTTTCGTAACAGACAAGCATTGCCATAAAAATGCATTTAAAATATAGCAAGCAGTAAAGGTACCAAGGAAAAAACTATGTTTTGCATCAGCCTTTTACACATACTGTATTCACTGGAATAAAGCAATTATGTTTGGAAAGTGATAAAAGGAAAATACCAGGCCATCAAAGAACACAGTGGCTGGACATCATCAAAACTGACAGCAGCCAGAGCATAAAAAAACCTCAAAGAAATAGTCCAAGATCAGAAGATGTGGAGAAGCCTGGCCCATAGAATTGCCAAGAGTCCGACACGACTGAATGGACAACATTTAACCTGGGGGGGGCATGGCCAAGGTGGATGTGGCCAGCTCGACGTCATTCGTGTCAGGGGCACCTGTGGTGGCCAAGTGCTAAAGCAGGACTTCACTCAGACCCTCCCTCCCTCTCATTATAATCTCCTTCCTTCCCTTCCCTTATTTTTCCTTCCTTCCTCTCTTCCCATCTTTCCTTCTTTTTCTTTGTCTTACCTCTTTTCCTTTCTCATTTCCTGTCCTTTCTTGGCTGCTCAAATGCAAAAGGGGAAACATTCCTCCTTTTGTTTTGTTTTGCTTTTAGTTTGTTTTGCTAGCCCTCTGCCAGTAAAAACGGAGCTTAGGGGGGCTGTGCGCAGCAGAGGCACCGCGGGCTGTCCTTACCTTTTCCGAGGGCAGTCCCATGGACCAGATCTAAGCATCCCGTGAGCCGGATTAAGCCTGTGGGCCTTGAGTTTGGCACCCCTGGATAACATTATAATTTACACATAACACAATTGACTTAATAGAGAGTTATTAGCTATGTCATGCAAATACAAAAGAGAAGTACATTGATTTATTATATTTATGTACCATCATAATAATTTATTATCAGGATAACAAAATATTTCATATATAATCCTTTCCTCATGCTGTTGGATCAAAGTCTTAAAGCAGTCCCACAATATGGAGCTTTCTAAAGATTCAATTTCCCTTCCCATCTTATCACTTCTATCTCAGCTAGCAAAGTACATCTATTTACAATCTCACCTTCCAGGTCCGATTTATTTGCTATGAAAAATGCTGTACTTTGATACCATTATAGCATTGCCTGCCAAACTGAGTTTATGAAATGCCCATAATTACAATGTTAGACCAATTCCTCTCTTAAAAACTCTTCTGCCTAAACATCTCTGGTAGAAATGCCATTCTAAAGAAGAGAAACAGAAGCCATGAAGAAAAGTTGGCTCAGCAGCAGTGCACATAACCAGGCCCCTTTTCATTGGCCCTGGAAAAAGGGCATTGTAACTTCTATTAAAGGGATGCAGTGGCTCAATGGCTAAGACGCTGAGCTTGACAATCAGAAAGGTCGGCAGTTTGGCGGTTCGAATCCCTAGCACCATGTAACAGAGTGAGCTCCCGTTACTTGTTCCAGCTTCTGCCAACCTAGCAGTTTGAAAAATAGGGACCACCTTTGGGGGGAAAGTAGCAGTGTTACATGCTTCTTCGGGGTTTAGTCATGCCGGGCACATGACCACGGAGACGTCTTCAGACAGCACTAGCTCTTCAGCTTTAAAACGAAGATAGCACACCCCCTAGAATCAGGAACAACTAGCACATATGTGCGAGGGGAACCTTTACCTTTAACTTCTATTATTTATGGTATATTAGCCACTAAAATTAAAACACATTGAACAAATGCAGTGATTCTTTTACTATTGATAGACATCTGCCTCCTGAAACCATTTCCAAAACAATTCTCCTTTATTCCATGATTCTAAGCCTTGTGCAATTTGTAAGTAATCGTGATCTTCAACAGGATCTGCTACAAGCTCTGAAGAAATCTGCTTTTTAAAGTGATGGAATGACAATGGGAAAAAACAGCTGAGGGTTTGCTAATTAGTACTTTTTAAAAATCATGCATAATTCATCTTACAACAGAAATATTTTTGCTTCTTTATAACAAACTGGAGTATTAATATTATTGTATGGCTACGGCTGGTTAGGTTTTTCAGTATACTGGTATCACATTATTTAACGAATGGAGTTTGGAAATATGAAGAGACCACGTTTTTCATTACCATTGCTTGGTTTTGTCACTATCTTCATTTCATGGAAGGTTTTAATGGTAATTTCAAAAAAAATGTATCAAAGTTATGTTTTGCAGAACTTATCAGAAATTTTCACTTTTTGCCCAAATATTTACTGACAAATTTGTCTTGTTAAACATGTTAGCAAAGGTTGACCAAGCTTAATGATCCTGCAGCTACAGCAATTTCTAGAATGATCAATTAATTCATACAGATTCTTAGAGCAAGTAGATGGAATGACAGCTTGGATTCAGTCATTAAATCAGTTTTGCAGATTCCGTTCTCTTTGACCACTTTTTTTAGCAACCTCCTGAAACAACTTCTAAAATAACTCAGTCAATAACTCAATTCAATCTCTTGATGTAGAAATGAAATTATTTAATTGCAGCCATTTATCACCTACTTGACATTAGTAATCAGTTTATGGAGGAATAAACTTCATTGCCTTTTGCACTTTTTCAGAATCAGATCTTCCTCTGGTGATCTTAGGAGAATTTAATAGCGCAGATAAATCTTCCATTTTTGATAGAAGAGCATGTTCAGTGTTATTATCTTAAGATATAGCACAGTTAAGAACTCCACCTGCCCCATTACCTGAGCTAAACTGTTAATTTAGTGTGGACTAGATTTGCTTTCTGCATCTAGTAGTATCTTTAGGGAAGCTCAGTCTGATCAATATATTGTCAATTTTGCTTTCTAATAAACCCCCCTTTTCTCCAGTTTTCCCAAGTTCAGACCTAGCCAATCTTATCAAGCTGCCAACTCAGTTGGCAATATTTCACTGTCTTTTTAAATCAAGTGACATTCATGCTTTATTTGCTATGAAAATAAAATACTGATGAAGACCAGGAGCACTGAAGAAACCCCAGTACTTTCTATCTGACTTATATCTAAGCATGCTTCAGGCCCCATCAATCAAACATTGTCACCTGATACAACTCAGAAACTGGTTCTTCTCTGTCATGGTACCACTGTCTGTGTGAGATTCATATGGTTCCGATCCCGGTTTTAAACAACAACAACAACAACAACAACAACTAGAACTTGGCTCTTTCCCCTGGCCTTGGATTGGAGTGGAACTCCTTGTGCTTAGATTTAGTATTAGATGGTGTCTATTTTTCATAACTTTCTTCTTTTGTCTATGCATGTTTTACTCTGTAAGGCTCTGTTTTACTCTGTGATAGATTGGGGCAGTCTATAAGCTAACTAGATAGATTAGACAGATAGAGTGGTGCGTATGCGCACGGCAGCCAGCTGTTCTTCCGGGTTCTGGCGTGCAGATGTACACTGGCCAGCCAGTCTCTTCTGAGTTCTGGCACATTCATGTGCCGCATGCATGTACAGAACCCGGAAGAGAGCAGCTGGCTGGCTTGCATGCGGATGATGGAACCTGGAAGAGCAGCTGGCCACCACACACATGTCCACAGAAGGCTCTGTCTTCCACCTCTGGCACGCGTGCCATAGGTTTGCCATCATGAATATAGGGTTTCCTGCCTGAGCAGGACTAGAAGACCTCCAAGGTCCTTCCCAGGTTTTATTCTGTTCTGTTATAAATGTTGATCAGCTTGGGGTTACACGGCACATTTATGAACACATCCATGATGATGTCCTGGTAAAATGAAGCAAAAATATTTCTGAAGATTTGGAAATAGGTACATGGGTAGAGTGATGGACAGCTCCCAATTAGGCGCCCTGAGCCTTATCAGCTATTAGATGGTATTACATTGGGACGGGCTTGTTCAAAAGATTACTCAAAAGAAAAGACAAGTCAATGACTTTGTTCTCCATATTTCAGATAGCTCAGTCTCACCTTCTTCCTCAAAGTTGTCACTAGTCCCATCTGTGTCAATTTCTGTAGTCTTTAGATCAGGATATCTTTTTGATCTCTCCATCTATTTCACATCAACAGCCTTTCACCATTAAAATGTTCAACAAATGTTTGTAAAGAGAGACAAAAGAGGTAAAAACAAAACAAAGTTTCAGTGCTGTTCTTTTGCCTGTGTTTGAAGGAAGATGCAGAAAGATTCCTTTAATGGATTATTTGTATCGTTGTGAGTAGAAACTACTAAACATGATACCATTCACTGAACATATAAGTGTTTACAGCAGACATTACTTAAGAATACCATGCCCATGGATGATTTCTGGATACTAAATCTTCCATTATTCACAATAGGTTTTGTGCATCACATACAGAATACAATGGGAAATACATATAACTGACTAGAAATATTTAATATTTTGATTTTGGTTAAGTTAGAATATTTTACAGACCTTAAATCAATTAACTTACCTATTTAAGTTTTTTCAGTTTTATAGATTTAACTTTATAAGTATTTTATAGTGCATTATAAATTTAATAGTTTATAGGATTTCGCTGTATATAGGCTATTTGCTTGAAAGATTATTATTATTTTGTTTATGGATCTTAATCTCATGGGTATTTTATAGTAAATGCATTTTATGTTATATGCTTGTAGTAATTGGTTTATAGATCTTATTCTCATAGGTATTTTATGTTATTAACATTTAATGTTATTCAGTGCCTTTATGTTATAAAATATTTCATAAAGTTGTGATTAATTTTGTTTTGTTCTATAATTTATGCTAGTGAAAGACCAAAATAAAATTGATTGACTGATTGAAGTTTGGTCTATTTTTATCTACCAGTCTAAATATAAATTGTTTCCTATAGAGAAAACAATAGGCTGGCTAGAGGAATGATGAAGTCTGCAGTTATATACCAAGCTAATGTTGAGCTAATTTTTACTTTAAAAAAATACAGAATTGCTAATTCTGGGACTTCTAATTGATAATTATTTGAACTTTCAAATAACTTGCCTAATGGAAAAAATAATAAGCGCCAATTTGGTGTAGTGGTTAAAACATCAAACTAGAAACCAAGAAACTGAGTTCTAATCCATCTTTAGGCATTAAACCAGAGGGTGACCTTGGGTCAGACATTCTCTCTTAGCCCTGAGTAGGTGGTAATAGCAAACCGCTTCTGAAAAACCCTGCAAAAAACCCCAAGAAGTCATCAGGAATCAACACTGACATGAAGGTACACACAAATTTACAAAATACATTTTGTCCTGTTTTCTTATGCAAAACGTAGAGCTGAAATGAGTTATTGTATACAAAAAGGCTTTCTGTGCAATAAACAAATATCCATTGTTTGTTGTTACACGTACTTTACATTAAGATCCTCCATAGTACTGAGCTTTAGACTGATCCATATGGTTTCAAAAGATAGAAGACATAGAAGATTAATTGCAGATTTTCAGAGAAATCCAGGAAATGCAGTAAAAAGGAACAACTTCAATAATGAGATGGTGTTGAAGACAGGCATTTGATGAGGTCCACGAAACGTTGATGTGCCCAGAAATATTTCTTTCAACAGGTACAAACTATAAAAACAACAACAACAACCAAGGATCTTGTATGGATTTGATCAGCTCTTGGGAGCAATTAAAAATGACCTGGTATTGCTTGTTGCAAATGAATGACACATGAAGAGGTTCAAAACAATTTGGAAGAACAGCACTGTAACTGAAGTCATTCTGCACAAATTCAGTTCCGCCACCAACAGATCCTTATATTATGACTTAAGCTAAATCTCTGAAGCCTAAAAAAGAACCCTGAAGCATGCTGCAACAAATCGTGTAGAATTTGAACAAACAGTGAAGCAAGTACAAAATACCATACAACTCTCCCTGTGCTTGTGACACCTCCAGGGTCACTGCTGACGAAGAAGCAATACACAAATTTACTTTTGAGTGCCTAGGAGGAAGACATAGGAAAGGAACAGTATTTTATTTTTATTTTATTTTTTATAGGTTGCCGGAACAAGACAACAAACTAAAGTTCCTTGAACAATTAACAAGAACTCAGATTGCAAGGCAGGAGAATTGCGAGAGAAGTTGATGAAGACATCTATAAAACCGGTTCCCAGTAAACTCACTGACAAAATATAGATTTAAGTTCCTTATTTGAACTAGAGGGGCTAGAAAATTTCTCATAGCAAAGTAAAACAAATGAACAAAGAATGTTAATTTAAAGTAAATGAAAACATGTTATCCTAGAGCAAATGCTTTCTTAACATAAGACTTTCATTATACTGAGCCTGCATGCTAATGGTCATGAATAAAGGGAATTGCAGCCAAAAACGTCTGGTATATATTAGACTAAGACAAGGTATTTTATAAAATCTGTTACACAAAAAAGGAGTGAAATGACCCAGGATTATAATTTACATTAAAACAGATCATTAAATTTCCCCCCCAGCTCGGTCACTATGTTCACATTTCAACTCTTACTTAGCACTTCAACAGAATATTAAAGAGAAGGAAATTCTATCACAAGACTACACTCATTAGCAATAATCTAATCGTTTCCTACTATCTGTATTTTCAAAACTCTTATACCATAAGTACATAGGTTACATACAAGTGTTCAAACACCGCATAGGTTTTGAAGGGACAATGGAATTTTATTGAAGCTTGAACAGATACAAATCCTATTACTACAACATAAACACATTACTTTCTAATATGCCACATTAATTATAATTAAAGTAAAAGGGTACGTTAAAGTTATTTCAAAATGAAGTAATGAGACAATATAGCACCAAATATATTATCTCCAAACACATGAAAAGGTTAGAATTGGCTTTGCAGTAGCTATTTTCCAAAGGAGGAAAAAAAAAAGCTTTTATGCTTTGCAATTACCTTTTTTAATTGTTTTATTTTATTATAAGATGCAAGTAATGCCTTATGTTATTTAGGTACAATGCAAAGGGAAATGAGGAATGTACAACAGACAAGAGGTTAGCTCCTATTTTGGTAAACAAACATCCCTATGTGGAAAAGGAGTGGAAAAAATTAGAAAACCAAATTGATAAATAAAATCATATGTGGCGTTTCAAATAGTCTTACTATACAATTTTAATTTTCAAGGACACTAATATAAACCTAGGGGTAGAAGGCAATGATTATGGATATTATTACCATATTTTTCAGAGTATAAGATGCACCCTAGTTTTTGGGGAGGAAAATAGGGGGGGAAATCTGCCTACCAGGTATTCATCTGGCTAGTGTCCTTAGTCTGGTCAGCTTCAGCACATTATTTTATCCCCTGCTTAGGACTGGAAAAAAAGCTTCTTCTGAGGGAGTAGCAATGAAAAAAGCCTGCAAAGATCACTTCACTCGCTAGCGCCTCGGTAGGTCTGAAAAAAAGTTTTGAAAAAGCTACATTCGGAGTATAAGATGCACCCAAATTTTAGCCTCTTTTAGGGGGGGGAGAAGTGCATCTTATACTCCGAAAAATATGGTATACATTTGTTATTTGTAGACTAATATCAGCCCACAAAACGAAAAGGAATTTTTGATAAGTCTAGTTTTAAAATCTAGTTACCTGCAACAGCAAGAAACTGGCCAAAGGGAGGGAAAAAATAGCAAATGTTGTATGGCAAAAATGAGAAGGGTCTCATGCCTAAAACATCTATGTAAAAGAGCACTTCTAGTATTTTACAGTAATTATTGTTAGCAAATGAATAGTAACAATCATTAATGTAAAAAACTTGTTGTATCAGACTTAATTAGACCATAAAGGAGGAGTTTCAACTATTCAGAAGTCAGAACAGAACATGCATGCTATTACCAACAGAACAATTTTTCCAGATGTTCTTGCCTTTCAAGCATTGTAGGAGATTCTTTCTGCACATACTTTTTACTCACTTTCATCTTGCGCTTTGTGGACTATCTTTTTAAATAAGGGGTCCCCACTTCCCACCCCCCAGTCCATGGACCGGCACCAGTCCGCAGCATGGCAAAAACTGGGCCGCGGAAACAAGTGAAGCACCATCTACAGGATGCAAGCAGCATGCAAAACTATGCACCCTTTGGTCCACAAAAAAAACTCTCTCTATGGAACTGGTCCCTGGTGCCCAAAAGGTTGGGGAGGGAGGCGCTTCAAACTGCAATGTAGTTTTAAACATTGCAAAGTCAGACATAGGCATTCTAAGTAAGGCCTTTAAAAAAAAGGAAGAAATTCTACATACATCAAAACTCTACATACATAAAACTGCAGAAAACATCAAGTACAGGTACAGTACTCATTTACTATTCAAACTTTCAATGGCGCTGTACGAGTATGGTACTTATAACCAGTCCTTGAAGTTCCAACCATCACAGCATCTCAGTCACGTGATCATAATTTGGTGACTGGGCAAACAACTTACCCTTATAACTCTTGCATTGTCGCATGGTCACCATTTGTGACCTTCCCCGCTAGCCTTCCATAAGCAAAATAAATGGGAAGGTCACAAGTCCCTCTGGTAATTTGCTCTCAGCCTTCCTGGGATTGTGGTATACCACCTACTCACCAGCCTTCCTGGATTCATGCCCCACTGTGCCATCTACTCTCTGACCTTCCTCAGTCCTCAGGCAGGATGCACCAAGCCCTTTTCTGCCCCCCCTCTGCCCCCAATTCACACACAAGCCACAAGCCCTGCATTCCTTATTTGGGAAGTTACCTGGAATTATAAAAATTACACTCAAGACTTATATAACAGAAGTATTTAGAGAAGCGAGATGTTTTAATGCCAAGGTTTTAATTGTATTGTACTGAATTTTAATAAAATTCACTTTGGACTGCAAGGGGAATAACAGGTTACATATTATTTTACAGCATAATGTCTTAATCCATACTTAGTTTTGCGTAAAGTCTCCCTTAACATTTGCATGATTTTGCCATTATGGGTAAGAACTAATTATTGGAGGAAACTAGGTGATGAATCAGAAAAGAGCATACAGCTGGTTTTGCCTTTTCCATATAGAAAATGATCTAATTAGATAGTGTTATAGCTTTCATATGCTGATCTAATGGAAGTTTTTCACTGAAGATATGTGATGGAGTGGCAATTTGCTTTGATTATTTAAATCTTCAGCATCAGTAACTGTATAATTCTGGAAAATCTCCAGAACAACATTTTCAAAGGGGAGGGATGAAGAGAGGAATTATCAGAATAACAGAGTTGGAAGGGACCTTTGGAGGTCTTCTAATTCAACTCCCTGCTTATGCAGGAAATCCTAAAACATTTCAGACAAATGGCTGTCCAATCTCTTCTTAAAAATCTCCAGTGTTGGAACACCCCAACCTCTGGAGGCAAGTTGTTCTGTCAGGAAATTTCTCCTTTGTTGTAGGTTGCTTCTCTCAATTAGTTTCCATCCATCGCTTCTTGTCCTGCCCTCAAGGACAAGAAGGCAGGGCAATTGGAGAATAGGTTGACGCCCTCTTCTTTGTGGCAGCCCCTTAGATATTGGAACACTACTACTATCAACCTGGCACCTTCCTCTAGTAAGTGTTTTTAAAAACGTTTTCAGTTGCAGAAGCTATTACTTTTAAAACAAATGTGGTAGCCATGGCATTTTTTCACAGGCCTCACCCTTTCCTGTGCATTAAGAGCCATGGTGGTGCAGTGTTTGGAACTCTACTCACTGTCAGCAGTTCGATCCTTTAGGGGCTCAAGGTTGGCTCAGCCTTCCATAAGTTCTATCGCTATTGTTCTTTAAAAAATGATTGGCTGATTGAGCTAATTTCCCTTTTGGTTTCAGTTTCTCATGAATTCCATTAAGTTCTTGCAGAACATCAGAACCTACACTAGCATAGGTCTAGACCATAGGTGGGTTCCTACCGGTTCTATCCACTTCTATAGAACCGGTAGTAACTCTGCGGTGATGTCATGGAGCCAGTTCCATCAGTGTCTCCGTGGGTGCCGCCATCTTGGATTTTGCTTCTGCGCATGTGCAGAAGCTAGTTTTTTATTGCTGCATGCATGCGCACTTCACGCACGTGCACGCATGCATGCAGCGCGACCCTGAGCGATCCGGCAGCAAAAAGAAGCAGAACCCACCCCTGAACTGAACATATTGCAACACAGGCTTTGTTCTTCAGAATTGACTGAGTTCCACTAAGAACCCAGAGATGGATTCTGTCATCAGATTGGGAGGAAAGAAAGTCTATCCTAATTTCCCTGGCTGATAAAATGCATCAATGAGAATTACGAAGTCTAACAAGATATGTGAGATTGAAGCTTTCTTTGCTTTAAGGAATCCCGCTGAGAGCTTCCCATTAGCGGCATTAGTGACCTTGCCTTCAGATTATTATTATTTTTTGGTCTCTTTCGTTCACCTCGACCTCCAACTGCTGCAAATGTGCTGCTATGTCCTCGTATCTTTCTTTTAGCTAGCTTTTTTAAATAATAAAGCCATTTAAAAACCCTATACCCATGATGGTGGAACGCGTAGCCATATCTGAAGGCACGCAAGGCATCCCCCTATGTCAGCTCCAGCACGCATCTATGTGCATGCTGACCAGCTAATTTTTCCCCTTCCAGAGAATGGTGGAGGCCATTTTTGCCCTCCCCAGGCTTCAGGAAAGCTTCCGGAGCCTGTGGATGGCGAAAAACAAGAAAGCCTCCTGAAGCCTGGGGAGGGTGAAAAACAGCCCTAGGGCCCAACCGGAAGTTTGGTAATGAACATCCAGTTAGTCCATTGGGCCGTTTTTCACACACACACACACTGAAGGCTTCAGGAAAGCCTCCTGAAGCCTGGGGAGGGCGAAAAATGGCCCAACCGGCCTACCAGGAGGCTTCAGTGAGGCCTGTGTGCATGTGCGGTGTGGGGGCAGTACGGGAGTGGTGGTGGTTGTGCACGCATGTGTGGGTGGAGGGCATTTCATTATGGGTGTGGGCATGCACCTTTGGCACTTGATGGCAAACAGGTTAGCCATCACTGCCCTATACAATAAACCCAAACCCAGCTAACTCAAGACTGTGTAATCATTTGTCCACCATAGGGATGGGTTCTGAATCTTCTTACTTCCGGTTCGGTCAGGGTCACACCTCGAGCGCATGCACAAAAGCATGCGAGCGAGAGCACGCGCGGCAGTAAAAAAAACTAGCTTTTGTGCATGTGCAGAAGCACAAATTAGCTTCTGCGCATGCCAGAAGCAAAATCCAAGATGGCGGCACCACCACGGAGCCACTGACAGAACCAGCTTACTGAGGAGTTACTACCTACTCTATAGAACCAGATAGAACTGGTAGGAACCCACCTCTGG
>JANHFT010007163.1:34376-49064 GCA_032467955.1 Pseudoxenodon macrops | reverse complement strand
CCCTCACCTTCTTGTGTCACTGCTGTATCACCAGCCGTCTCATTAAAGTGAATGGGACTGTCGGTGAGTCAACAGCGGGTCAGAGGAGGTGCCGCTGCAGAACAGAGATGACAGCTGCTCTTTAAAAATTATGATTTAAATCAAATCCACCCTGCCCCAAAGTCTAAAATACTTTCCATGACATTTTAAGCTATATATCTTATTAATTATCTATTATCAACTAACTTTACTTAATTTACCACTTAATTTGCATGCTAGCACAATGCTTCATTTATTTCATCTAACAACTTAGCTAAGCCGCTACCACTTTACTCATTTTAAAACTTGCTATAAAATTCACAGCACAAATAAATCAAGCCTATAACCACATTCTTTATGTGACCTAAATATTCTCTTTTCTAACAAAAAAACAACAACACCCTAGCAACTGATTTGCTAAGAATTATTATAATTGTGGAGAATTTTTTTTCTTCCAACTACAGTAAAAGACAAAAATACAATCCAAACATTAAATTAGAAAATTTGCTGCTAGCGTGCGGGAACCACACTGCAAATTCCTAAATAAGAAATTAAACATGTTTCAAAACAGAGCAGGTTTTTTTTTTATTAAAAAAAAAGATATTGCCAATTACTAAATCCCTGCCTCAGTGACCCATCTTTTATATCCAAGATACTCCCTTATGCGTTATGGTCACAAAGAAGGCAAAATCTCTTCTAATTTGAATTTTGATGAGTTCATCTATGTGCATATCCACATAATTTTCTTGGCAGCACTGCAGAACTGATTTGGCACTAACTTCTTAGAGAATAAAGATTTATTTATTTATTTATTAAATTTATATTCCAGCCACCTCAGTATTAAAGTGACATTTTAAGACTTTCTAGTTTACAGACAAGCAACTTCTCTAGAATGCCTCCATTCCAGCCTGATACTACTTAACTTATGAATCCAGACAGGCAAGGCCAAGTGCTCAGATTTGTTTATAAAAATAGGCTATAAACTGAATAAAGTAAACATATGAACACTGCAGTTTACAAAGGTTTAAAGATGAATGATGCACTTATAAAAAGAAATATTACAGGTAGGCCTTGCTTAGTAACTGCCTCCAGCAGCTATCATTTGAAATTACAATAGTGAAAAAATAAACTTTGTGACCAAGATCCACATTTACCACATTCACAGGGTGTTTTTCAGTGCATATTCACCATTATAGTCAGTTAACATGTGCTGTCCTATGCGTGACCCATTTGTTCCCTTCTGGCTAATTATCCCAACTTCTGGCTAAACAGAGAAAAAAGAAATCTGAAGTAAACTGTAAGATCGTAAGCAAAGCTGCACTCATGTGGTTTTCCAGTTAACCACCACATTACTTAGTGACTGAGTTTCCAGTCCCAATTGTGGTTGCTAAATGAGAACTAACTGTACTTTATGAAACATGTTCCTGTATAATGCTCAAAGTGGACAATTACTGCATGTGCAGTACCCTCCCACTCATATAAATTACTTTATTATTACAAAAAGGTTTGTCTTCCTCTCCCCCCCAGAACTTCTCTCAATATACATCAGTGAAAGTTTGTGATAGATTCTTTTGAATTGCATACAGATGTTTTTCATACTACATATTTAAGCAGAAAAGAACCACATTTTACATATGGACACAAGAATGCATCTATCTATCTGTCTGCCTGCCTGCCTGCCTGCCTGCCTGCCTACCCTACTGTGTTTCCCCGAAAATAAGACAGGGTCTTATTTTCTTTTGACCCCCGAAATAAGTGCTTGGCCTTATTTTCGGGGAGATCTTATTATTTTTGAGGTGCAGGAGGCAGGGAGTGTGGTCACCTCATGGCTACTGCTGTGTTCTGGAGAGGGCTTATTTTCGGGGGATGGCTTATTTTAGCACATTGCTCAAAAAACTGATTGGGCTTATTATCCAGGGAGGTCTTATTTTCAGGGAAACAGGGTACCTACCTATCATCTATCTATTTAACTATCAGGAGGGGTCTTCTCCTTCTCTCCCTAATTAAACTTTTAAAAGTTAATCTGAGAATTATGAACAAACCACTAGTATTTTAACCTGCAGGCTTTAAAAAAAGTAAGACAACTTCCTTCATTTTCATTTCAGATTATGTCATTGACACTCAAGTATTTCTATTGAACACAGTATGTTACTAATCTAATCTAACACTGTTCTGAGAACACTGCTGTGCTACAGATATATTTTACAATGCAAACATGATTAGCCAAACAGAAGCGAGACTCTGTATTCAAGCTACTGTGGGGTAGCTTTAAAAGTTTATCACACAGGCCTCCCAAGTCAAATCTATCCCATTAACACTTGCAGCATACTATTCACTTCAGGTTATTCAACCTGAACAAGTGCTGCTGCTGCTCTTCATATAGGAATATGAAATCTCACAATAGATAAAAGACACAACAGCCTAGTAGAATACATGCTCTATATATATCTTAATACTCTCATATTAAGCTCCAGCATTTCTAATCTTAAATCAATCAAGATGATGAGAAAGACTTGGAAATTAACAATCAATCAATGTATATGGTGTATGACAAGCAGCATGAGGCAGTCACTTCTGTTCTTATCATTCCAGCAGTTTGAATAAAGAACCAACAGTTGCATCTTGAAAAAAATACCCCATACAAAACAGCTTTGTTTCAGGTGTGAGTTAAAGTGGAAGCTTTCATGCCCAGATGTTTTAGTCTGTACAATGGCCAAAAATTGGTGTTTTGTTCCAGGTAGAATTGGCAGCAATGGTGGGAGCTGGACAGGATGAAACGTGCTAGGAATGTGGTGGGGCAAGGGTTTTTTGCCATCCTGGGACAGTAGACAGAAGGAGGAAGTGAAGGAAGTGAAAAGAAGAGGGAAAGAGAGGCTGATGGAACTTGCTATATTGGAGAGCAGCAAGTCTTGCCCCATCTGTTAACACAGTTTTTGTTTCATCTGAAACAAAATGATGGATCTGAATCATTTTGATGGATCTGACATGAATGGATGGATGGATGGATGGATGGATGGACAGACAGACAGATACAGATACCTAGATACACATGCATCCACAATTTAAGCAGAAAATTAGTTAGAGTTGACAGAAAACTATTGAAAATATAAATCAATGTTATAGAAACGTTTTAGGTTCTTCATAATCAAAGGTTTCGAAGTAGTGAATTTTACCGATAGGTCCACATGGTTTTCTGGGCAACAATACATAGTAAATTATTTGAGTTTTCAGCTTTTTTTTGTAATTACAACTTAGCTTGAATTCCAAGTATTTTCTGGTGATCTCCCATTTAAATACTAACCTTTATTAGAGAACGGCTATTAGAAACCACTTCAACATATTTGAAATGGTTGTTTTGCCACCTAAATCACATAACAAGAAATCTATAAAAAAATAAGTGAATACATGAACTGTGAAAGTAAACAATTTGTGCATAATAGAGGATAACAGTGTTCTATTTTCTGATTAGAAAATGTCCTGTAAAACTGTACATTATAGATTTTTGATGTTTATGTATACTGACTGACCATATGAAGGCTACAGATTAGAAAAGGAAGTCAAAATACATCCTAGAAGGTATAGGTAGTCCTTGCTCAATGATTGCCCTGTTTAGTGACCATTTTGAATGGCACTGAAAAAGTAACTTTATGAACTTCAAAGTCAGATTCTGACAAGCAGAGTCAACTGAAGAGGCCAGCAATAAAATAACAAGTCGTGGTCATGTGATGTCTCACTTAACAACTGTGAGAGATTCATTTAACAATGCTGGAAGTGAAATTGTAAATATAACATGGTCAATGTGATCTTGCTTAATGACTAGGTCACTCAGCAGTGGAGATGCTGATCCCAATTGTGGTTGCTAAGGGATATCTACCTGTATTGGCACTTTTGTATTGTTGTCAAGCAGCCTGCATGAGTGCATCCACAAACTTCCCAAGAGATAAGTTATATGACTTTATACTGTTATCTCATGACTTCATACTGATAATGACGTCATACTGTTGTTATCTTATGTATGTGGTCTTATATTACGAATATTATTTTGGAAAGCATTGTTTTTCCACCTCAGGAAAAGCTCACCTCTTGGAGAGGAACAATATCCTTTCTGTTATTATATGTTCAATAAACTCAACTGCAATGCAATTCTTCATATAGTATACTTTGCAGCTTCTAAAAAAATCATTTTTGCCTATGCATTCATTCAGCCATAAAAAAGCCATAAGCAAAATATTCTAAAACACAGTAACTTTCCCCAGCTGCGGTAATCTTCAAACACATATTTGTAGTACTATATTGTAATAAAACTATCGAATATTTTTGTTTAAAAATATTTCTAATAAGCATAAAATATAGTTTTAACATCTAATTCAATATTAACATACCATTTATTGCTTAATGCTTCTCTATAAGGCGATTCTTACAGACTTACCAATAAAAATATGAACCATTCTTCTGATAATATGAATCCTGCCAGTTCATTAAAATCAGAAACTTTATCTTGTAATAATTTCAGTCATCATTGGTTCAGCCTTTCTAAGTTTTAAAAGACATTTTTACTAGTTTTCTCCAATGAAACCTCTTTAAAAGCCATTTTTTTCTACCCAGTTTACTTTAAAATAATCAATCAACTTTATGAATTTGTTAGAATCCTTATCATCCTGTGGCATACGGGAAGCCAAGAAATTTATTACAATTCAATTTGGAATGGGCTTTTGAATGAACATAATGTATTTTATTTTGACAAGATTATGCTTAAAATCATAGTCAGTCTGAAACAAATGCAAAACACACCAGATACTCATAGTTTCTCTAAGGGAGAATTTGAGAATATAAAGTTTTGTCTATATCAAAACGTATTCTGTACATTATCATAACAGCCTTGATAGAATTTTAGTGCTAAATCTCAGCATGTAAACTACTACTTTTTTGGAAAAACATTTAAAGAGAATCACTTACTATAAAAGGCTAGGAGTTTATTCTGTTGTATTTGAGCCCTTGAAATTCTTGCAAAGCGTCTTTTGTGAGCAGCTTCAATTTGGAACAAAATGAGCTAAAGGGCCCAAAGATATTCCATTTCCCACT
This sequence comes from Pseudoxenodon macrops, assembly GCA_032467955.1. NCBI lineage: Eukaryota > Metazoa > Chordata > Lepidosauria > Squamata > Pseudoxenodontidae > Pseudoxenodon > Pseudoxenodon macrops. Next base: position 43,964 of record JANHFT010007163.1, on the reverse strand, counting down.
TCTCACTGTAAAAATATTTTATTTCAAAATAAAAAGTAGTGCCTTAACCACTATACCAAACTGGCCTTCTTCTTCTATATATGCAAAGCTATTATTACTTTTTTTCTAAGCTTCCAATGGAAGGTTTGTGCATGATTTGGGGCCAGTGATTCCACCTCAACCAAGCTAACTGCCCAAGGTTGTGGAGGGGTAAACTTTGCGAAAGAAAACGCTAGCAAATATATGCATTTCAAAAAAAAGTGACTTATGATCATTTTTCACACTTATGACTATTGCGGCCTCCCCATGGTCATATGATCAAAGCCCAGATGCTTAGCAACTGACTCATATTTATGACGGTTGCAGTGTCCCAGGGTCATGTGATCGCCTTTTGTGACTTTCTGATAAGCAAAGTCAATGGGGAAGTCATATTCACTTAACAACTGTGTTACTAACTTAACAACTATGGCAAGAAAAGTTGTAAAATGAGGCAAAACTCACTTAACAAAAGTCTCCCTTAGCAACAGAAATGTTGGGCTCAGTTGTGGTCATAAATCAAGGACTACCTATATCATAAGTACAGTGCAGAATATTGATAGGGTTTTTCCCCCCCAGTTTTAAAATCACACTAATCTTCCAGTTCATTTTAATATATACTCAGATACAGCTCAGATTTAATATATGCTTTAATATATACTCATATATAGCTTGAACCTTGTCACACTCCTTTGCCAGCTTGACCAACCTGTTTTTAGCATTTTGTGACTTCCTGACCTGTATGTAGATTTTGCATGAGAACAAAAATGTTCTGGGATTCCCGTTTTTCTCAACATATTCCAAGTTTGACCTGACTGGTACAATGAATTCTATAATCTTCATTCTATAATCCATGAAGCACCTAATTATTTCTTTTTGATATTCTTTGGCTTTCTCACTTATCTAGCATATATCAGGAATAATGTTTCGTGGTCCTTAGCCTTTTCTAAAGTTAGCTTGAACATCTGGTATCCCATTTTCAATGTAGAGCTCTAATCTGCATTGGATGACCTTAACAGTTTTTTTTTTACTGCTAACATGAGAAATTAAGGATATTGTACAAAATAGTTTGCACAGTCTGTTAAATCTCCCTTTTTGCTGTTGAAATGTAAATTGAGCTCTTCCAATTAGTTAGCCACCGTGTTGTTACTATCTGTGCATTGATGTCCTTTAGCACACTAATTCAAGGTTGGAACCGTCATCTGAGTACAGAGATCTTTTAGAAGACTTTTCTTTTTCCATGTCTGTTCCTGCACTACCTTTACAGATTTTGTAACCCTGCTTCTGGTTTCTTCCAAAAGCTGTCTGAAACTCTTTGTTAAATCCCTTCTTGGGATTTTTGTCTTCCTTTGCTTTGGCTTTTCTTTTCTTTTCTAGGCAATTTCCATATTTGTTCAGACATTTGGTTTGCTTTCCTGTGCTTCTTCATTTTTTGGCAGTCCCTTGTCACAGTCTTTAAATTCATTCCACATTTCCTCTGGTTCTCTATCAATGAGATTCTCCTTGAAAATGCTGATTATATACTCAAGAACATATTTTGGAAACTGTTTGCCTTTTTATTCTTCTTTAGCTTAAGTTGGAACATGACTATGAGCAGTTCAGGATCTCTTCTACAACCAGCACCTGGCCATGTCTTTCATGGTATAACTGAACTCCTTCACCTCCTTTTAGCAATAATATAGTCAATGTGATTTCTATGTACTCCATCTGTTGATGTCCATGTACATAGATACCATTTTGTTTCTTTGAAGGCAGAGTTATGTATGAAGAAATTATTGATGCTATCTATGAAGACACTATTGGAGAGACAAAAATTGATAGGTGGGTCTCCTGATTCATTTTCTTTTCCTATATATAGCCCCCTAGAACCCAGATACATTTTCCTGCTTAATTTTTCAATCTTTGGCATTCTAGTCTCCAATAAGAAACAGTACATCTTGACTGCATATTGTTGATTATAAAATGTTCTTGGAAAAACTCATCAGCCTCCAATTATGATTGGAAGAAAAACTTGGATGACTGTCACGGGTTGTACACAAAGTCTAACTGATATTATTTGATTCTCACTGCACTGTAGCTAAGTACTATTAAACCTCCTAACTATATAGCTAATCCTCAACTTAAGACCACAATTGAGCCCAAAATTTCCATTGATGAGCAAGACAATTTGTTAAGTGAATTTTGCCAAAGTTGTTAAGTGAATCACTGCAAGTTAACTTGGTAATACGGTTAAGTGAATCTGGCTTCCCCTTTGTGTTCAGGGATGATATTCCCCACAACAGAAAAATGCATAGAATAATAGCTGAAAGTGGGGCAGGCCAAAATGCAGGCCTGACACTTTGATTTTGCTTGTCAAAAGATCGCAAAATGAGATCACATGCTAGATGCCAAACGTTCAAATTTTGATCACGTGACCATGGGTATGCTGTAATAGTTGTAAGTGTGAAAACTGGCCATGTCACTTTTTTCAGTGCTATTATAACTCTGAATGGTCACAAATGACTGTAAGTGAAGGACTATCTGTAAAAGCAAAACCATTTAGTCTTTGTTTTTCATGTCCTCAGTAATACCCCGTTTCCCCGAAAATAAGACAGGGTCTTATTTTCTTTTGACACCCCAAAATAAGCGCTAGGCTTTATTTTTGGGGAGGTCTTATTATTTTCGAGGTACAAGAGGCAGCGAGCGTGGTCACCTCATGACTGCTGCTGTGTTTTGGGGAGGAGGGCTTATTTTATTTTTGGGAGGGGTTATTTTAGCGCATGCGCTCATGATTGGGCTTATTATTCGGAGAGGTCTTATTTTCAGGGAAACAGGGGTAAACAGTGTGATTATCTGAATAAAAGCGACCAATCTCAGCCTATCTTAACTCACTGATGCCTAAAATGTCAATCTGTAGTAATTTAATTTCATTGTTGATCTTTCTCATGTTCCTGCTTATTATGTTCCAGGTTCCCACTGTAATTCTACCTCTCTCCAGTTCTTCTTTTTCTGAATGGCCATTATCAGTAACTAGACATCCCAAAGGTTTTGTTCTAGCCATATGATAAACACCATTAATATTCCAAAAGATCCTCAGTTTTTACTTAGAAATATGTTGAGTGCCGTCTTAACTTGAGACTCCCATCATCTGCACCACATTGTCCATCCTTTTATGTTTTCTATCCTTGTGGTTTTCTTGGTAAAAATGCAAGGCTGGTTTACCATTGTATTATGCCACACAGTATGAACTGATGCCTTTGCTATTGTCACTAAAGTGATAATCAGCCTTCAGCATTTTTTTTATGTTGCTGCTGCCAAATATAGGTGTTTGCTTACTTCATCTGGACATTGGGATGACCTTCACATCTTGAGTGCCCCTACTGGGAATATATACAGGTAGTCCTCAATTTACAACAGTTTGTTCAAAGTTACAATGACACTAAAAATGTGACTTATGGCCGTTTTTCATGGTTACGACCTTTGCAGTATCCTTATCATCATGTGATCAAAATTCAGATGCTTGGCAACTGGTTCATATTTACAAACATTGCTGTGTCCCAGGGTCATGTGATCGTCTTTTGTGGCCTTCTGACAAGCAAAGTCAACGGGGAAGCCAGATTCATGTAATAACTAGGTTACTAACTTATCATCTTCACTGAATCACTTAACAACTATGGCAAGAAAAGTCATTAAATGGGGCAAAACTCACTTAACAAATGTCTCACTTACAGCAGAAATGTTGGACTCAATTGTGGTTGTACGTTGAGGACCACCTGGCATACTTTCCCATCTTTCTTCACTTATCCCTTCTAGGAACACCCCTATCCACCCTATGATAAGGCAGGGTAACATGGTAGACAAGGAGAAAAATTGTTAATCAAATTGAATAGAGTTCCTACTAAGAACTGTCTAAATTAAGAAATTTACTCAGTCAAAAGCAGCTACTGACATCACTTGATAACAAAAGAGACACCAAGAACTCTTCTTTCAAGTGCTCCCCCAAAATTAAATAAAGATAGCATATTGATACCCCTTTAATTTCATCCCCCTCCCAACAATAGGTTTAATTAGTAATGACATGAACAAATCTAAGTTTAGACTCGATAATCACGACTACATTTTCAGAACAGAAGTATAAGTACAAATATTTCATTTCAAGACCACGGGAGTAAGGATGTGGTAATAAGTAGGCCAAGGACATCCTGCATTTATCTATTATCTTAAATTTAGAGGTAGGTTGCAAGGTTTTTCCACATCGCATATGAAATTAAACATTAAAGGAACAGAGAAACAGGTAGGTAAGGTAATAAATGTGATAGACCCAAAACCTGAAGAACTAGTAATTGCAACATTCAGTTAAAATTAATGGGTTTTGTATACATTTTAAAGTTTATTTAGAGCCTATATATTTGGAAAAATGCTCAAGAGGGTGGGGAAAGCCCTGATTCTGAAAAACGGCAGAATTGTTTTTATAACAGGAGAACAAGAACACCAGAGTCAATGGCTTGTCACAGATGCGCCCAAAAGTTCCAGATGGGTTTTTCCTGATGCTCCATATAGTTCCCCAATGAATACAGCTGATTTCTTCTTGAGTGTTGTCTGCCAGCAAATTCTGTCAACTGCTGAGGAACAAAGCCTAAAATAATCCCCAATTTGTTTTAGGTTTGTTTCTCTTTTTAACAAGGGGTGGAGTACCAAAAGGACATACATCTTTAAACAAACCAGCAACACCTATTGGCTAGGCATGTAGCAAGCAAGGAATCAGATGGGGTTTTATGCATTCAAGAAAAGCTGTATCCTATGGTTAGCAAATCACGCAAAAGAGGATCAAGCCTGCTTTGCTAAATTGTGCCAGAGTGGAAGAACCCCTGGTAAATCTTATTGCCTTTGCATGGTCTATTCACTGTGGAATTGCCCCAACACACAATAAACTCTCAATTCAAGTTTTCAGACATTACATACATACCATATTAATAATGATTTTAAATCCATTGTAGTCACCTTGTTTTTCTATAATACCATGCCCTGATAAAATTCAGGTATAATCCTGTATACTTCCAAGCGCTAATTTCAGTAAGCATATTTAATAACATATATCCAGTGTTTTATGACTACTTGGAGAATCTAATACCTAACAACTATTTATTTTCCAGAATGATTTTAGATATAAATGCTTCCCAAGCCTCCTCTATTATTATAAATAATCCAAGAAAATTGTAGGTAATGCTCACATACTGTTGCACAAGCTTTTTTTTTTCCTAATGTGATCTACACCTTGCACCCTTGACACTATTTCTTCTATTAAAATTACATCATTAATGTTACTGTATTTTATCCCAACCTTTTGGAAAGCATATCTAAAACTCTTCCCCTTCTCCTGAGTTTTCCACCACAGCAACCTTGGGCATTAGATTGAGCCGAGAGTGTGTGACTGGCCCAAAATCAACCAGTACAGTAGTTTTCATGCCTATGGAAAGCCTAGACCTCATTCTCTCCTGGTTTCTAGGCCAACATCTTAACTGCTACCCCAAGTTGGCTCTCTAAAACCATTTAATTGCTAAGCATATATTCTGGGTGATCAACCCTTTCAATATAAATCCAAACCCAGACTAAATTACTCAAGACCTGAGCTGACAAAAACAAGCATCAAATCTGAACTAAAACTACATTATCCTGTTAAAAATGGCTATGGAGCAAAGGATTTCCTTCAGAATAGGTTTACAATGGAATAAGATACCCTGTATCTAATTGACATCTTAAAGCCTCACATTGCACTAATATTAGTTCACGGTCATGTGGTCAAAATTCAGATGCTTGGCAAATGGCTCATATTTATGACGGTTGCAGCGTTTTGAGGTCATGTGATCAAATTTTGCACCCTTCTGAAGCACAAAGTCAATGGGGAACCCAGATTCACTTAACAACCGTGTTATTAATTTAACAACTGCAATGATTCACCTACCAATTGTAGCAAGAAAGATCATAAAATGGGACAAAATTCATTTAACAATTGTCTCACTTAGCAACATAAGTTTTGGGCACAATTGTGGTCGTAAGTTGAGGATTATCTTTATATAGCAATAACAACCCAGATTAGTTTGTGGCTTATTTATTGTTTTATTACAATAATATTTATACTGCCTAAGATTCTGGGTGCTGCACAAACAATATAAATGAAGTATCCAACAACAACCTCAATAAAAATTCAGTTAAAATCTTCAACAAAATAAAAACCCAAAATAGTGACACAACTACATCTCAAAAAACTGTTTAAAAAGAAAAACTTTTTAACAACTTCTTGCATGCCAGAAGTAGGGTTCACTGCACTGCATAATGTGCACCACTAAGGCAGCCTGTTTTCTGGGCACTTATACACTCTGGTGCTGTGCTCTGTATGGCTTTATAGATGATAATCATCACTTTGATTTGGGCCTGGAAACTTACTGATAACCAGCACAGCGATCAAAAAGTAGATGTTTAACAGTGGGTATTCCTTAAAAACTGCCCGGCTGTTACAACTGTAGCTTCCAAGTCATCTTTAAAAGCAGACTTTCTTATGAAAATCCTACTGAATTATGTTAAAGAATTACAGATTGTGGGGACGCAGCTGCCAAGAGCCTTGGAAAGCCTTCAGTGTTGGGCATATCAAAATCAATTTTTAAAGTAGTTTTTTCATATTTAATTTAAGTGAAATTTAAATCAGAATTTCAACATTCTTAAAAAAATTTCATTAAAAAAATGAACACAGGTCAAATATATGTAATGATGAATATAGCTTAACTCTGTTCTAGTTGCTAATCAAAAGAGAAATTCACAAATCTAAAAACATATAAAGACCAGACCAACAAACAAACATAACTAAAACAATCTAGAAGTTGATGGTAACACCTTTCCTAGCACATCATGGCAAAAACGTTTTCTAAAGTCTGACAACAATCACTGAAGGTAATTTAGCACTGGAAGAAAAGGGACAGGTGGACCAATGTTAAGATGCCATGTGAGAACGGTGGCAATGACTGGAGGAAGGGAAGGCACTGGGAGATCCAGAGAGAGTAGAGTGCCATTTCAGGATCTTGACAGTTCTGAAGCAAACAGAACTGAAACATTTTTAAGTCCTAAGAAATAAGGTAATATTCAGAAGTGGAATAGCCAACACTTTAGAAGATAGGCTCAAGATAGGCCCTATCCAACAAAATGCAATTCAGTGGTGAGAAAAGTAAGGTTTTACACTTAGGCAAGAAAAACCAAATACACAGGTATAGAACCTGGCTCAATAGTCATAACTTGAGAGGGATGTAGGAGTCCTAGTCGACAACCACTTTACATATGAGCCAGCAGAGTGTTGCAGCTTCAAAAAACGCCAATGCAGTCTTAGGCTGCATCAACAGAAGGATAGTATCAATATCACATGAAGTGTTACTACCAGTTTATATTGCTTTGTTAAGACCACACTTATTTGTTCAGTTTTGGTCACCTCAATACAAAAAAAAATGTTGAGATTCTAGAAAGAGTGCAGAGAAAAATAACAAAGATGATTAGGGGGTGGAGGCTAAAACATATGATCAATAGTTGTAGGAAATGAGTGTTTAGTCTAGTCTAGTCTAAAAAAGAGAAGGACTAGGGTTGATATGATAGCAGTCTTCCAATATTTGAGGGGCTATCAAAGAGAAGAACGGTTGAATGTATTCTACAAAACACCTGAGGGCAGGACAAGAAGTCATGGATCTCCAACATAAAACTGAAGAGAAATTTCCTGACAGTGAGAACAATTTATCAGTGGAATGAATAGCTTATCTGCAGAAATTGTGGGAGCTCCATTACTGGAGAGTTTTAAGAAGACATTGGACAGCATTTGTCAGGAATGGTATGGTCTCCTGCTTGAGCAGGGATTGGACTAGTAGACTTCCAAGGTCCCTTCCAACTCTGTTATTCTGTATTCTGTATAAGTGAATACATCATGAGAGTGAAGATCTTAAAGTTTGAATGGAGGAAATACCATCAAGGCAATTAGGACCTGGGCAACTCCAGTCATAACAGAGGTGGGTTCCTAACAGTTTGGTCCGGTTCCACTGAACCGTTAGTAATTTACCAGGACGGTTCGGTAGAACTGTTAGTAACCCCGGCCTGCCACGCTCCCAAGACGGTTTTTTCGGCAGCACCATAGGCGTCATCTTGGATTTTGCTTCTGCGCATGCACAGCTTCTTAAAAGCACTGTGCATGTGCGCGCACAGCTGCAGCATACCCCTGAGCGAACCGCAGTAAGAAGATTTAAAATCCACCTCTGAGTCATTATATACATATCTGGAACTCAAACAAAACTAAAAGCCTTGGGTAGGAAGACCAGAAAAATAATGACAATGAATCATGCTCTTCATCCACCCAGCGATGTTGACAGACAACTCCCTGATTCGCTGGAAAATAAGGCATCAAGAAGACACAACACAACCAGATTTGCCAGATTCGGTTATTAATTCTCAATAAATTACCTTCTCAACAAATTAGTTTTAGTCTTTCTGAGGAGTTGATTTCCTGGTCTCATCTACCTAGTGGGGCTGGCAGGCAATGGATGGCCTGGGAAATACTGCAGGGAGCAAGCAAAAGAATCAAATCAGCTTTTACAAAATCATTTGAAAGAATGTTTGAAATTCTGTGCTTAGAACGAAAACGTTTCTGTACAGGTAATCCTCGACTTACGACAATTGAGCCCAAAATTTATGTTGCTAAATGAAACATTTATTAAGTAAGTTTTGCCCCATTTTACAACTTTTCTTGCCACAGTTGTTAAGTGAATCATTGCATTTGTTACGTTAGCAACATGGTTAAGTGAATCTGGCTTTCCCATTAGCTTTGCTTGTCAGAAGAGCTAAAAAGCTGGTCACATGATAGACCTCAGGACACTGCAACCGTTAACACCCAAATCTGAACATCTGAATTTTGATCATATGACCATGGGGATGCTGCAATGGTCATAACTGTGAAAAAAGATCATAAGTCACTTTTTTCAGTAACTTTGAACAATCACTAAATGAACAGTTATAAGTCAAGGACTATCTGTATTTTGTACTTCTAGAAATCTGTATCTCCCTTGTAGTACTAAATATGCATTCAGATTTTATGAAGTAAGCTGAATACATTTTTACTAGAAGTTAGAATCTTCCAGATTTGTGAACAAATCATGATTAAAATAATTAACTGAGCCTTTTGTATTGATATCATTAAATATATTTAATATTAAATAAAATAAATATATTCAATAAATTAAATCATTAGTTTAATTTCTCTTACACAAAAATCTACATTAAATCAAAGCAGGACTTTACCCTAATGCTGCTCACTACTGGGTGTCCTCAAAGTAATAGATGAAAATGTTAATCCAAAATATCCATATTCCAGGATAGACCACAGAAGTCAACAAATGTGCCTTCAAAATTTTCAAATGTGCTGCTTGGAAAAAACCAGATTTTCTCCTTTCTGAAAAAAGGTTTAACTTTTATGTCAAGATCCAAAAATCCAAAAAAGGGGTAAGGCAGCTAGTGAAGGAAGAAAGGAAGAGGAGAGGTAGAGGGAAGTAAGGGAAGGGAGGGGAAGGAGGA